>JAKCPI010011545.1:0-53602 GCA_023213315.1 Euborellia annulipes | reverse complement strand
AAAGATTTTATTTAAAGGAAGAAAATTAATTACTTTTTTTTTTTAATAATTTTCTATTTCATTTTCTTGAAATTCCAATGGCTTCTATTGGATTCATGTCAAAAATTCGATGTCGAGATTTTGATGGATCTTCACGTTTTGAGGTCCCCTGAATCCAAAAAAGTGGTTTTCGCGACATTGTCTGTCTGTCTGTCTGTCTGTGTGTCTGTCTGTGTGTCTGTATGTCTGTCTGTGAACAAAATATCTCAAGAACGAAAAGGGCTAGGAGGTTGAAATTGTATATTTAAGTTAGGCACCCCCATGGGACGTGAGGCGAAGCTTTTGAACAAAATCGACCAAAAAGTACTAGTACTTTACTGATGCACTTTTTCAGTTTTTTTCGATTTTCTCTAAATTTGCTCCAACGATTTTTTTTTTAATTCAAAAATCAATTATTTTTTAGATTCTCAATAAAATGTATATTCTCATTTTGTCATTGAAATCTTCTGAAGACCACTTTACTCTTGTACTCCATAGAAAAGATAGGAGAAATGGTTGCCATGGTAACAAAATATAAATATTTTCCCATACTTATAAATTTGACATCTTGAAAATCGAATGTACAGTACTGTCGGAAACTAAATACATGTCGACACAAAAAATCTGGTGTGACAAGCACAGAACACAACTTTCGATAACCGAAGGTAAGAGAAAGTTGTGTGCTGTGCGCCAGTCCCACCAGATTTTTGAAAATGTAAAGAAAAAATTTAATTCGTAACAATAAAATTTAATAAAAAAATTCTATCATATATTGATTTGAATTGAATTGCATTGAACTGTCTTTAATTGATGAATGAATGAAATTTATTGGAAAGATTTTCTATATAAGAATCTATTTATACTGATAAAAATTAAAAAAAAAAATTATCTGATATTTGATTTATATAAAATATGAATGAATTATGGTCTATATAAATAATTTCCAACCGCCCCCCCCCCGGGGGAGGGGGGGAGCCAACACGTTGTTATAATTCGGGTAATCGTAGTTTTATTTTTTTCTATTAAAGTTTTTATTATTATTTTTTTTTTTTTTATCCTCTATTAAAAAAGATAGGTGTGGAGTGCGAAGAAATTTTTTTCGGGGAGGTGTAATAAAATTAAGTTTGGAAACTGCTTGTCTAATATTTGGACCCTGTTATGCAATAGTGTATCAAGCGCCTAAAAATTAAAAATTGAGTTAAGCACGGAATATTGTTTCAAATGCTATAATTAATAGTATTTTTTATTAAATATAGATGTCCTAAACAAATCCGGTGTGACTGGCGCACAGCACACAACTTTCTCTTACCTTCGGTAATCGAAAGTTGTGTACTGTGCTTGCCTCACCAGATTTTTTGTGTCGACATGTATTTAGTTCCCGACAGTACGGTACAATCGATTTTCAAGTTGTAAAATTTAGTATGTCAAAATATTTATATTTTGTTACCAAGGCAACCATTTCTCCTATCTTTTCTAGGGAGTACAAGAGTAAAGTGGTCTTCAGAAGATTTCAATCACAAAATGAGAATATACATTTTAAAGAGAATCTAAAAAATAATTGATTTTTGAATTTTAAAAAAAATCGTTGGAGCAAATTTAGAGAAAATAAAAAAGACATCTGAAAAAGTACATAAGTAAAGTACTAGTACTCTTTTGCCGATTTTGTTCAAAAGCTTCGAGTCACGTCCCAGGGGGGTGCCTAACTTAAATATAAAATTTCAACCTCCTAGCGCTTTTCGTTCTTGGGATATTTTGTTCACAGACAGACACACACACACACACACACACAGACAGACACACAGACAGACCATGTCGCGAAAACCACTTTTTTGGATTCAGGCAGTGGCGTATTCAGGGGGGGGCCCAGGGGGCCGCCCCCCCCCCCCCCAAAGCCTTCACCAAAACAAAAAAAATACTTATTGTTTTCCCTAATTTTTTAAAAATAATTATTTTATTAACTCTCATAAATTCTAAAATCTAAAATAATGGAAAAAATCTTTAATATTTACGAATTTTGTATTAAAATTATTTTTTATTTCAAGAAAAAAAATTTTATTTTATTTGTTTTTTATTTATAATTCTTATATTATCTAAAAAAAAGTTTCTCCACTTTAAGTTTCCTGAATATGAGGGGGGGGGGGGGGGGGGAATTTTTATGTTCATAAAATTTTTGGGCCTCCCCCCCCCAAGCAGAAATCCTGGCTACGCTACTGGATTCAGGGGACCTCAAAACGTGTATATCCATCAAAATCTCGACATCGAATTTTTGACATGAATCCAATACTTTCTCTCTCTATATATATTAACATATATATAGAGGTAAGAGAAAGTAAAAATTTATATTTAATGTTACTTGCAAAATTGACAAAAAAAATTATATATAATCCAATGAAAATTAATAAAAAAAATTTAATGTTAATTTTCTCAAATCTCGGTAGCTGGCGCTTGACACACTAATGCGTAACAGGGTCCATTTATTCAAAATCTATAATTATATGGTAGTGCCCATAGGCGTAGCCACGGGGGGGGGGTTCAAACCCCCCCATTGGACCCAAGCCATGACTAGATATTTAAGCTCTATAATGCAAAATACTTTTTCTCTCTATATATTTCATATATGGACCCTGTTATGCAATGGTGTGTCAAAGACCAAAAAATTCAAAATTGAGTTAAGCACGGAATATTGTTTCAAATGCTTTAATTAATAGTATTTTTTATGAAATATACCCTAAAAAAATTTATATTTAATGTTACTTGCACAATTGACAAGAAAAATTATATATAACCCAATGTAAACAAAAAACTTTATTGTTGATTTTCTCAAAACTCGATGTTTGGTCTTTGACACACCATTGCATAACAGGGTCCATATAGTGTAAGAGAAAGTAAAATATAATAATTTTCTCTAGCTTAAAAAAAAAAAAAAATAAAGGGTCGGACTAAGCCGAGCGCACAACTTTGCCCACCCACTACTCAAGAAAAAAACATTTGTCCCCCCCTAGAGCCCCCCTGATGGTCCGATGTTATACATATTATATATCATTTTACTCGGGAGGAAGTCTAGTTTCTGAATATATAAAAAAAATTATAGGTTATGTAACAAAAAATTTTTGTCCCCCCCCCCCCTAGAGCCCCCCCTAATGGTCCGATGTTTACCAAAAGCTTTTCAATTCTTGGCCTCTACCCATAGTTTATGGGTGCAAAATTTCAAAACAATTGAATGAATAGTTTTTGAGATTTCGTTGACGAAAAAAATTACCACAGACACACACACACAGACAAAAACTTCTTAAATGGATTCAGGGGACCTCAAAACGCATTTTGGCAGCTTCAGAAAAATTTCGATTTTTTTTACGATTACATTAACTTTACCTGTCCAACCTAAGGTTGATGGGCAAAGTTAAAAAAATTAAATAAAACGCAAAAAAATTCGAGAAAATTCAGAATTTTCCCATTGAAAAGAATTGATTTTTGTTATGCTTTATAAAAAGTTAAAGCCGCTTAAAATTGATTAAATCTCGCAAATGAAAAATAATAAAAATTATTATATAAATAAATTTTTTATTATTTTTCTTAAAGTTTAAATTTTTCTCTGAACGGTAAAAAATATAAACCCTCAAAACACCTCAAGCAACAAATAAGAAGAATGCGCTGGATAAAAGGCCTAGGCCTGAAGGCGCAAGAACAATTATCACTAGAGACCGGACAAAAAAGCATAAAAAACTTGAATAAAAAGTTGTTAAATAAGCATATAAGTTGAAAAAAAGCATTTAATAAGCAATTTTTACTCATACCAATGGCGTATACAAATTTTTTTTTAAAGAAACTAAATTTATTCCGCCCTGCCCTGTGAAAAATTTTTTTTTTGCGGAACCAAATTTTTTCACCCTGCGGAAAAAATTTTTTTTACAGGGCTATATTTTTTCACACTGCGGGGTTTTTGGAAAATTTTGGGGGGGAGGGGCGCCCCCCCACCCTCTTATATAGGTCCCTGGTGTATGCGTGTGTGAATGGGAAAAAAGTTTTTTAATAAAAAAAAAAAAAATACAAATATCCGTAAAATAAGTTCAAATAAGCACGAAAGGGAAAAAAAGCATGAAAACTCAAAAAAAGTATAAAAAATGCAATCTCAATGCACTTACAAGGGGACGGCCAAGTGAGTATATCACGGATTCGTTTGAAAAAAATTGAGGTGATACTTTGAGCCAAAAAAATGTTCACGTGTTTCGGCGTTTTACTCCATAGAGCCCCGATTGACCAAAAAAAAATAAATAAATACCGAAACAACTTTCGCGCTTTCAAGTAGTTTCTATTTGAAACATTACGTAACAGTCAGCTGTGGCTAGGCTGGTAGCGTAGCCGACTGGTAAGTATGAGGTCCCGGGTTCGATCACGGAGTATGTAATTTTTTTTTTTTAATCTTTTTATGTTATTGTAACAAACCATATATTTAAAACTGTTTCATATTATTTTTTTTCATATTTTATTATTTTTTTTTAGTAATTAAATTTTAAAATTTTTTAAAATATCCTTTATAAACTGCGCTAATTGTCGCCTATTTATTTGTTTTGCATGTTTTTATGACTTATATATATCACCCTACTTCGTGTGGGGTAAGTGTACAAGTAAATTAAAAAAGTAAGTTATCTATATTCGCTTGACTGTACATAATTTTTTTTTAATCAAATATAAGCAAATAAATTTTTTATTAATTTCATGTATTTATTTAATTAATGGATTATTTTATGCCTTCTTTATTTCTTCATATATTTAAATACTGTAATAAATGATATTTTCTTCATGTATTTAAATTAAATTTTAATTTTAAGGTAATAAATAAACTCAAAAAACAATTTTAACAAAATTTTAAAATTTAATTACTAAAAAAAAAAATAATATGAAACAGTTTTAAATATATGGTTTGTTACAATAACATAAAAAAGATTAAAAAAAAAAAAAAAATTACATACTCCGTCGTTCGAACCCGGGACCTCATACTTACCAGTCGGCTACGCTACCAGCCTAGCCACAGCTGACTGTTACGTAATGTTTCAAACAGAAACTACTTGAAAGCGCGAAAGTTGTTTCGGTATTTATTTATTTTTTTTTGGCCAATCGGGGCTCTATGGAGTAAAACGCCGAAACACGTGAAAATTTTTTTTGGCTCAAAGTATCACCTCAATTTTTTTCAAACGAATCCGTGATATACTCACTTGGCCGTCCCCTTGTTAGTTTTTCCTAATTCGTATAGAATTAAATATCTAATGGTTGCTTATAAAATTGAGCAATAAGCATTTTGCTTAAAATCCGGTCTCTAATTATCACATTACAGCGCCGAGAGCGCATTTGTAATTTGTTTGTAAATTATGAATAAATAAAACTATTATTATATTATATTATTATATTTTTTCTTAAAGAGGTTTGAGATAGGAGTCAGTTCAAGAGAAACACATAGAGAGACACCCCGGTATTCTAGGCCCATATACATAAAATTAAGAGATTTGCATTATTTATTGCCTGATACGAGTTGATTGAAAAATTGCGGCACTTAATTAAGAAAGGGCGGGCCCGAGCCACCTCGAGGGGGGTCCAGGGGGGAGGGGGCTAGTCATATATTTCATTAGACGCCTTATACTGCCCTATTTGTCGAGGCGGGGGGGGGAAATAATCCTAACCCCCCCCCCATCAAAAATTTCTGGCTACGCCTATGGTAGTGCCAGTATTTAACTAACTGAAGGTTATTAAATTTTTTAATATATATGCCTTGGTAACAAAATATAAATATTTTTTCTATGTTTATAAATTTTATATCACGAATTTAAATATTTATAATGCCCTCGGGGCTTGGCGTAGAGGTTAGCGTGCTAATCTCGTATACCATACGTCGCGGGATCGGACCCCAGGCAGTCCGAAGATTTTATTTAAGGCATTTGGATACCAAATGGCTTAAATAAGAATGCCTGGACCCCAATATGTATAATTATAAATAACGGATATCGTTTAAAGTCTTAAATGGCCTAAGTTGCCGAAAAGACTGTGTGAATGTGTGGGTGCATGTGAGTGTGAATGAGAAAAAAGTGTGAATGTTTAAAAAAAAAAAAATTGATAAATATTTATTGTAAAAAAAACTCAGGTGAGCCAAGCACAAACGCAACTTCCAACCGAAGGTAAGAGAGATTTGTGTGCTGTGCGGCTAGTCACACCAGATTTTTTTAAAATAAATAAATATTAAAATTAAATAATCTTCAGTTAGTTAAATTGAAGAGCTTCAAAGATTTTAAATAATATTAGACAAGCGGTTTCCAACCTTTTTCCTTCCGGAAATAGGAAAGAAGAGATTAATTCCTTTGATTATATCTTGAATTCTATTATATCGACGGAAAAACAAATATATGTGGACACAAAAAATCTGGTGGGACACAACTTTTTATCACCGAGTGAAAGCGAAAGTTGTGTGCTGTGCAACAATCACACCAGATTAAATGTATGTGTTTGTGTAAAAGATAGGAAAAAAAGAACATCCATAAGAATCTTTCAAAGATAAAAAAGATAAAAAATCTGGTGTGACTGGTCGCACAGGACACAAGTTTATCTTACCAAAGGCCACACCTGATTTTTTGTGTCGACATATATTTAGTTTCCGCCAATATATTAAAATTCAAAATAGAAAAAATCTGGTGTGACTGGCGCACAGCCCCCTAAGGGGGTGCCTAACTTAGATAGAATATTTCAATCTCCTAGCTCTTATCGTTGTTGAGATTTTTTCACACAGACAGACCAATTTGCAGGGACCCTTTTTTTGGACTCAGGGGACGTTAAAGCGTGTATATCCATTAAAATCTCGACATCGAATTTTTAACAAGATCGCCAAAATGTATTTATTTCATATATAGGTTAAGAGAAAGTAAAACGAATGCTAAAAGAAATTTTCAAACAAAATAATTTACTTATATTAGGTTTCAAATCGAAAAAAAGCCAAAAATAAAATTTTAATTTCCATATGTATATATTTATGTAGGCCTACAAGCTTTTCTACCATGTTTGAGTGTGTGTGTGTGTGTGTGTAGATTTGGTAATCACTAAAAATAATAATTAAAAATAAAATATTAAATGTTTTAATGAAAAAAGCAAATGGATTTAAAATAAAATAATTGAAAAAAAAAATATAATAAAAAAAAAATAAAACAAACAAAAAAAAAAAAAAAAAAGAAAAAAAAAAAAAAAAAAAAAGAAAGAAAAAAAAAAATAACCCCCCCACCCCCCCCCCCACAGCAAACACAAAACTCTCCCCCCACCATACATTAAAGAGTAAAAATCTGGTGTGACTGGCGCACAGCACACAACTTTCTCTTACCTTCGGTAATCGAAAGTTGTGTTCTGTGCTTGTCACACCAGATTTTTTGTGTCGACATGTATTTAGTTTCCGACAGTAGGGTACATTTGAATTCAAGATGTAAAATTTATAAGTATGGGAAAATATTTATATTTTGTTACCATGGCAACCATTTCTCCTATCTTCCCTATGAAGTACAAGAGTAAAGTGGTCTTCAGAAGATTTCAATCGCAAAATGAGAATATACATTTTAAAGAGCATCTAAAAAATAATTGATTTTTGAATTTAAAAAAAAATCGTTGGAGCGAATTTTGAGAAAATCGAAAAAAACTGAAAAAGTACATCAGTAAAGTACTAGTACTCTTTGGCCGATTTTGATTAAAAGCTTATTTTTCCGGTCCCGGGGGTGTTTAACTTAAATATAAAATTTCAACCTCCTAGCTCAATTCCTTCATGCTTAAAATTGAACACAGACACACCCACACACACACCCACCCACACACACACACACAGACAGACCATGTCGCGAAAACCACTTTTTTGGATTCAGGGGACCTCAAAACGTGAAGATCCATCAAAATCTCGACATCGAATTTTTGACATGAATCCAATACTTTCTCTCTATATATATATTACATATATACATAGGTAAGAGAAAGTAAAAATTAAAGGTGAATTAATATATTTTAATTTAAGGGAGTGCATTGAACGAAGTGGGGCGTTTTATATCAAAAACTATTCATTAACAAACCAAAATAAATAAAAAAGGGAATTAAATAAATACACTAAACGAATGACGGACCGATAAGCTTAGAGGCTCGACTTGTACTTCCCTAGAGCAGGCCTAAGCCTCTCTGCTCAACCAAACTTAAAGAGTAAAAATTATTCCCATTTATATTTCACAGAGATATTTTTAATTGAAATCCTAAATTGGTAAAAGTCTTGTCCTTCCTCGACGGTGACATGTTTGCCGAAGGTGAGCAAGGGACATTGGCTAAGCCCAAAGCCCGCTGAAGGCGGGTCTTGCAGCTAGTTTCATATAAAATATTTCACTTTTTAATGTCACACAAAAAGATGAACTCCAGGCTTTGAAAATTACTGATTTTAATAAGAAATTAAACAGCGAAATAGAATTTATTTTTTCAATTAAAAAACAAATATTTAATTACTAATTATGATAGAGAAGTAGAGTTTGCATGGGGTGGGGGAGGAGAGAGAAAAAGAGAACGGACTTCATTTGATTAAAGAAAAACATGTTAATAATAGAGATTAATAAAGAATATTAGTTTTTAAATTTTATCTGCCCCCGGGGCTTGGGTAGTTGGTAGCGTGCTACCTTCTATACCAAACGTCGCGGGTTCGACCCCAGGCAGTCCGATGATTTTATTTAAGCCATTTGGATACCAAATGCTTAAATAAAAATGCCTGGACCCCAAATATGTATAATTATTAATAACGGATATCGTAAAAAGTCTTATATGGCCTGAGTTGCCGAAAAGACTGTGTGAATGTGTGTGTGAGTGTGAGTGTGAATGAGAAAAAAATGTGAGTGTTTAAAAAAAAAAAAAAAATTTTTAGCTTATTTTTTTTAAATTTTATCTATTAAGAAAAATGGTATTTTAGTTTACTAGAAGGGGGGTGATTTACACCCTCTCACTCCCTGGGTGTCATACTTTATCAGAATGTTATAATTACAAATTGGATAATATTATGAGTATATTAAAAAGAGAAAAAAAAGTGAAAATATACTATAGGCCTTTATGTAATATTGCGATCATGTCAAAAAATCGATGTCGAGGATATTAAAGGAAATACTCGTTTTGAGGGTGCCTAATTCCAAAAAAAAAGTGGGTCCCTCAAAATGCTCAGTAGGGATGTTTGTTTGTTCAAATCTATTTCGACACAAAAAAAAATCTGGCAAACAAATACAGAATGCAACTTTAAATTACCGAAAGTAAGAGAAAGTTGTGTACTGTGCAATCACTCACACCAGATTACCTTTCCCCCTCACTGAAAAACTCCTCTGGATCCGCCCTTGTTAAGGGGAGGGAGAGAGAACATACCCCAATTGATTGGAGGAAAGAATTTTATAAAAAATATAATTTTTATTTTGAAATTTTATTTATAATAGTAATTTGGAGTATTAGAAGGGGTGGATTACACCCTCTCTCATCCCACTTTATCAAATACCTTGATAATTAGATGATCAAACGGGGAGTCGTGAATTTGGGGGGTGAATGAACGTCGTTTTTGTACAAATAACAAAGAAATAGACGAAATTTAGGAGTTTAATTTTTCAATTAAAAAAAAAATATTTAATTACTAATTATAATAGAAGTTTTAGAGTTTTTGTTAAGAAAAGCATGGGGTGGGGGAGGAGAGAGAGAAAAAGAGAACGGACTTCCCATTTGATTAAAGAAAAAATGTTAATAATAGTGAATTAATAAAGAATTTTTGTTTTTAAATTTTATCTATTAAGAAAAAATAGTATTTTAGTTTATTAGAAGGGGGTGATTTACACCCTCTCACTCCCTGGGTGTTAAACTTTATCAGAGTGTTATAATTATACCGGTAAATTGGATAATATTATGAGTATATTAAAAAGAGAAAAAAAAAGTGAAAAAAAAAAAAATAGAAAATTAATCCGTTATGCAAATGAGATAAGGAAATATTTCAATACCTTAATGATAAGATGACCAAACGAGCAGGTGGATGAACGTCTTAATTGCACAAATAACACAACACAATGTAAAAAAGAAACTAAACACACGCGAGAGACGAACGGAGTGACTCATGACACGACTCGAATTCAACTAGAGACAAGCAGGCAGGCAGCAGACAGAGAGAGATAAATAGCATTGCTCTCTCTGCGACCAAATAAAATTATCAAATAAATTCTCTATTTATAAAAATACTTTTCATTTGAAAACAAACTAACGGGGATTTATTCTGTTGGGAATAAAATCGAAATCTCTTTATTAAATAACTATTAAAAGACTCACTTCTTTAACACACCCCAAAAACTCACCCTCTATAAAATAAAATACTTCTAAGCGTAATTTTTTGTATTTATTTATTTATTAGGGATCTATTCGAAGTGAAATAATTTTTAAAAGACTTATTTAATAAATCCACCCCTAAAACCTACCCTCTATAAAATAAAATACTTCTAAGCGTAATTTTTTGTATTTATTTATTTATTAGGGATCTATTCGAAGTGAAATAATTTTTAAAAGACTTATTTAATAAATCCACCCCTAAAACTCTACCCTCTATAAAATAAAATACTTCTAAGCGTAATTTTTTGTATTTATTTATTTATTAGGGATCTATTCGAAGTGAAATAATTTTTAAAAGACTTATTTAATTAATCCACCCCTAAAACTCACCCTCTATAAAATAAAATACTTCTAAGCGTAATTTTTTGTATTTATTTATTTATTAGGGATCTATTCGAAGTGAAATAATTTTTAAAAGACTTATTTAATTAATCCACCCCTAAAACTCACCCTCTATAAAATAAAATACTTCTAAGCGTAATTTTTTGTATTTATTTATTTATTAGGGATCTATTCGAAGTGAAATAATTTTTAAAAGACTTATTTAATTAATCCACCCCTAAAACTCACCCTCTATAAAATAAAATACTTCTAAGCGTAATTTTTTGTATTTATTTATTTATTAGGGATCTATTCGAAGTGAAATAATTTTTAAAAGACTTATTTAATTAATCCACCCCTAAACTCACCCTCTATAAAATAAAATACTTCTAAGCGTAATTTTTTGTATTTATTTATTTATTAGGGATCTATTCGAAGTGAAATAATTTTTAAAAGACTTATTTAATTAATCCACCCCTAAACTCACCCTCTATAAAATAAAATACTTCTAAGCGTAATTTTTTGTATTTATTTATTTATTAGGGATCTATTCGAAGTGAAATAATTTTTAAACGGCTTATTTAATTAATCCACCCCTAAAACTCACTCAAGAGTAAAGTCGTGTTCAGAAGATTTCAATTGTAAAATGAGAATATACATTTTAAAGAGCATCTAAAAAATAGTTAGTTGTTTTATGAATTTTAAAAAAATCGTTATGAGCGAATTTTGAGAAAATCGAAAAAAACTGAAAAATTACATCAGTAAAGTACTAGTACCGTACTCTTTGGCTAATTTTGTTCACAGACAGACAGACAGACCATGTCGCGAAAACCACTTTTTTTGATTCAAGGGACAAATTCAAATTTTTTTTTAATAATATATAATAAAGTTAGTGCCCGTGAACCTATGCTCCAAGAAGATACATTAGCTTCTCGTGGAGAGGGTTCGCTTTTTAATTCAATTGAAGTCCATTTTTTTCGACCAGTGAGTGTACTTGTGTTTTTTCTTTGCTGACGTTTTTGTTAATAATTTCGTTAATAATTAGCAGATTTTTACGAATAAGTGATTTTTAGAAAGCCAAAGAACTATAAAATATCGTACATATATGTTTTTGCATTCAGGGATATCTAAAATTGTATTAGGGGTGACCAAAGCAAAAAAAATCTTGAAAATTTCGATTTTTCTAAACTTTAAGCCGTTTGCGGCACGTCTAAATGACCTCCGATTGGAATGAAACTTAAAATTTATATGTATTCTAACTATCTGCATATTTTGACGGGGTGCCGCGTTAAAAATAATTTGAACATTCTAAATGATAGCCGTTTTAGAGCCCATTTTCTACTAAAATCTATTTTGCTCTATATCTCTAAAACTGTGCCTGATGGAAAAATTCTAACTACATCTCTGAATTCAGAATGAAAAATACTTCTAGAATTTCATATCTTCATTCTTGTGAAAGAAAAAAGTTCATTTTTGTCGACTAGTGTTATTATTATCGCCTAAAGCAAATTAGGTTGGATTATCTATCCCCTTTGAACCAAGATAACAAATGTTAAAGTTAACGTAATTATGAATAATATCCCGAAATTATCTACGCTATACACAAAGCTAGTGAGTATGAGGTTTTAATCAAATTTGTAAAATTTGATTAATTTTGCATAATTTTCTAAGTTGGTTATAATAAAAATAATGTAATAGTTAGCATATAACTTATTTATGAATGATAACAACGTTAGTTAAATTGGTTCAAGTGCAATATCTAATTTAAACTATTAAGGCTAACAAAAAATCTGGTGTGACTGGTCCCACAGCACACAACTCTTTTCTTACCTTTGGTAATTGAAAGTTGTGTTCTGTGCTTGTCACGCCAGATTTTTTGTGTCGATATACAGTATATTTATTTTTCGCCGATATATAGACTATATATTTTTTTTTATTTAAGGTCTTTCTCCATTTAGTCTACGTCTCTATCTATTACAATTTATAGATAACTATTACAATTTATAGATAACCAATTTAATTGAAATAGATTGCCGCATGAGACGAAATGCGAACCCGTGACCCTTGGTACAGAAGGCCAGCCGCCGATATATTAGAATTCAATATGTAAAATTTATAAACATGTGAAAATATTTATATTTTGTTTCCACTGCAACCATTTCTTATACTTTCCTATGAAGTACAAAAGTAAAATGTGCTTCAAACAATTTTGAGAGCAAAATGAGAATTTACATTTTAAAGTGAACCAAAAAATTAATTGATTAATGAATATTAATCAAAATCATTAGAAGGTATTTTGAGAAAACCAAAAAAAAATTGAAAAAGTATACCAGTAAAGTACTAGTAGTCTTTGATCGAATTTATTGAAATCCAGTGAGACGGCTATGAAATGGGTGTTTAGTTCAAGTATAAAATTTGAGTATTGAGAGACTTTTCGTTTTTGAGTAATTTCCTTGACACATATTTTTTGATATTTCACTTTAAATTCATTAAAATTATTGTGAAAAAATCTCAATTTTTATGAAGATTTATTCCACTTAAAATATCACAATATTTACCTAAATTTCTAAGAAACACATTTTATTGCCTGTTTTATTGTTTTTCTTAAAATTGCCATTAAAAGAGAGGATTTCCTTATTCTTTTGAATTTGAGTTCTTTTCCCAATAAATATAATGAATTTCAAGTGAAATATCAAAAAATGTGGGTTAATTAAGTAACTCAAAAACGAAAAATCTCTCGATATTCAAGTTTCATGCTTACCCTAAGTTTTCATTTTGCAAGCCTCTCGAGGAATTTCAATAAAATTGGCCAAAGAGTACTAATATTTTACTAATGTACATTTTTTTTTTTTTTTTTTCTCAAAAGTATATACCGGTATGTAAACATATATATGTAAGAGAAAGTAAAAATTAATTAATTACTAATAAAAGCTGAAGAAACCACAAAAATTCGAAGAGGATTATGGAATCCAATTAAAAATAATATCGGTTGTTTTTTTTAATGGTTAATTAATACTAGACAGCATAACATAATCAGCTTTTATCTGATTTATTATTTATAATTTCCAAATACCTTAATAAAATTTATTTGCTTCATACAAAATTATAGTATGGTTCCTGTGCCCAAAAACAGAGATCAGAAAATTCATCTCTGATCTTGGGCACAGGAACCATAAAATTTTGTAGAAGAAAATAAATTTTATTATTCACAAATCCTGGTTCAATCACATGTGCACTTTGCATTATGTGGATTGTAAAATTTTAAATAACTGAAAATGGCCAAACGTCATATTCTGGGAGTTTTATTGAACCTCGAGGATTCCAATTTGGTTGATATCTTCATCCTCCATTATAAAAAAGACATATCCAATATAATTTAAAAATATTTTCATCGCCTGGAAGTGAGCCTCTGACCCTTAGCCAGGGAGGTAGGACCTATACCTTATCTAATTTATTCATAAATATTCTTTAAATAAAAATAAAAATGATCAAATATCAACAGGCGCTAATATAGAGCTGTTTCCCGCATACTCATTTGATATAACACAATGCAATTCAAAATTAATTCACTTTTGATTGCTGGAAGGCAGGCAACCCAAATGACTAATCTTTGTTAACATTTGTCTGTTCTGAGGTAGAGCACGATCAGTATTTGAAAGATTAATAGCAAAATGAATTTGTTCGTCTGTCTCTTCTATATTTAAATTGAAAAAACATCTTCAAATTAAGTGCTCATTAGAGGCCAACCAAAAACGAACTATTTTCTGCAACCAATTGCATTTTTAAAATAGATTTTGTACAATAATAATTACAAAAAAGTTACAAAAATATAATCAAGTTTATAAAACTCCCGAAAACAGAAGGAGTATGTAACAGTTATGTTCTTTATATTTGAAAAAATACAATAACAATTTTAAACTGTATTTTTGAAGATAAAAGAGTATATCTAAACCTTTTTTTCTATAAGATGATAAATGATTTTTCCCGTTTGAAAATGATCAAAGCTCATCTTTGAATTTTATATGACAAATATAAATTTTAAATTTTGGAATTGAAACGAAAACAAGAGACGGGACTTTAATAAATATTAATATCAAAACAAGAATCTCTTCCTATAAGCCATATAATCATTATAAATATTTAATTGAACATTTAGAGTGAAATTGAAGCCAGAGAGCTCTATTAGATGGAATATTTATCCAAAATAGATGAATAATTGAAAAAGTCAAGTGCTGGGCTCTAATGGCGAGACATTAAAGGAGTCGTGCGGTTCGCTGGTCTCTAAAATTAATTCGTATTAAAACTCTGGTTTTATTAATATCATTTATTGGCTATTTAGAAAAATAACACTCCTTCAATTCGTCTATTATTACCGTGTAGATAGAGCTTTGTTTCAAATAACAATAGCAAAAACACATAATCAAGTATCAATTCACAGCAATTAACGCCGTTGTTTATTAATTATATAAAGCGAACTCCATTCATCCAAAATAAACAACTTATCTCAAGCTCTAATTAACCCCATGGTCTCGAGTTGCACAAATCTATCTTCTATATTCCATATTATGTTTCTCTGATGGGAGTTTAAAACAGAAAACATATGTCGAGGGTTTATTCTACCTCTAGATTAAAGCCCAAATTGGTTTATAATTAAAATATAGAGAACAAATGTCTTAATTAAAAGATCATTAGATGAGAGTGAAAAGCCAGCATCTAAATAAAAGAGGAGTTAAATATAATTTTATAGATTAAAAAATAATAAGAGTATTTTATAATAATAATTCTTCAAAAATCTTAGAAAAAAATCCACTTATGATAGATGAAATGAAAATAAAATATCTGGCGTTTTGTTAAAAGATTACAGACAATAGTTAGGCGAACTAAGTTTTTCGCTTTCTCCGAAACAATGAACCAATTTGTAAAGAACAAAATCATCAAAAACCAACAAATTTCAACAGAATGATTTTTCAGCTAAAGATTTCACAATTTATTTTTTTTCCAATCATTTCATTTTACCGCGCTGCGGTAAATTCTAATTTGAAAGTTTAAACCCCTGTAGATTCCGAACGGTTAATCAGATCAGACTAAATGTGATGTCAATTTGTGCAAAAAGAAAATCTCTAATAGAATAAATAAAAAAATCTAGATTAATTAACTCAAAAATCAATTTTTTTCTCAGAAAACCTCATTTTTTAAAATTCTCGAAAAATTGCCCTTTTTTGCTCATGCATAGCTACTTGACCATAAAGCTACATTAAATCTAAATATATGTTTAGAAAGAGTGGTTCAATACGCCTAGACCTTTTTTTTAATAAGATTTATTTATAAGTTTATAGCCAATAATGATTGTTCTTAATACATTTCTTCTTCATCGTCAATGGGGATGTCTTCATCTAAATGAGCACGCATTTCTTTTAACTCCTTGGCTTGTTGGATTTCATCAAAAGTTACCTTGTGTTTATCTATGTATTTCAACGAAGGGTTATACATCACGAGCACAGCTCTGAAATAATAGTTATCGAATTAAATAGTTATCTACAATATATAAATATAATTTGTATTTAATGTAATACAGATATGATTTCAGTAAAAAAAAAATTATGAATTTAATGGGTGATTAGTTAAATAAAATTAATTTCGGATTGTGACGAAATCGGCCTAGATGGTACCCAAAAAAAAACGTGTGTGAGATTTTTCTTTAAAAAACAACGGTGAATGGTTGGCGAATACAGTATTTTAAGTTGAGTATTTGAACGGACACCCTCAACTAGGGTTTTTTTTTTTTTACAAAATTGATGTAAAAAGATTTTTAAGTGTAAGAAAACGAGTGTATTCAAATGAATTGGGAACCAAAGAAGTGAAATGAATAGACTGATGTCTAAAAGGATCTTTTAAAAAATACATTTTCAAACATGATGACAGAGATCATTATGATATGTAAAGCGTTAGTCAATCAGTTGTATGTGCCTGTTTACCACTCTTTCTCTCTCGCTGATTGTACAGAGTCAGAGGAAGTGGAGTCAGTGAGTAAAATTTAAAACTTTATGTCAGAGAGGGAAATTTAAATTACATCTTCTAATATATCGGCAGAAACTAAACAGATGTCAACACGAAAAACCTGACAAGCACTGAACACAACTTTAGATTACCAAAGGTGCGACCAGTCACACCAGATTCTAAAAAAATAAATCTTAATATTAAATAAAAAATAAAAATGTCGGCGTGCCTGACTGCTGCAGGCGTAAGCACAAAATAGATACGTTCCGAATTATTAATTTCGCATTATATTTATTTTTAACTTAAAAATAATTAAATAAAATTATTTAAATCTCGAAATCCAATAGAAACATAAAAAGAATTGGCAAATCAATATTCCTAAGAAAGATAGACTACTGCTGAGTGTTAAAAAAAATTTATCAAAATATAGCAGTCAAATCGGGTTCTAAATTTTATTTACTAAGTGACTCTTATGTTTATAAATGCATAAAAATTAAATAGAGCGCGAATAAGTGTGAAGGAGGGTTCATGCGCGTCACAGCGTTATTAACGCCCTTTGCGCCGCCCTGGGCTTGTTTACGTTTTTCAACTCTAAGGGGATGGATTTAGTATTGCAATTAATTGTACAGTTCATAAAATAAATTTATTATACGTAGGCCTATACTAAGATGCTATTGACAGTAAGCTGAGGCTCTAGCTGACATTTATAATACGAGTCCTTTAGTGATGACATCGAGCTCGATTGCGATTTTGATTGGATTCAAGAGAATTTAGGGCTAGCCCTATGTAATCTCTTTTAGGGCTTAATTCGATTAGCGGTTGGCCTCCATCCAAGGATGTCGAGACCTCTAAAATAGAGGCCTAATTTCAATCTATTGATTCCTTTTCAAAAAACGATTTTAAAATAAACTAATTGCATTCAGACGGATATTTAAATAATGTTCTTGGATGTCATTGGTGAGAGGGAGGGGGGAGGAGGGATTGGAAGGGAAGGAATCAAAAAGCTATCAAATCTATATCTTTATTGATTCTACAAGTCCCTATAACTTTATCGAATGATTTATCGTAACAATAGCTTAGCTAACATTCAAGCAACGCTTTTTAATAAGTTTGATTTCCAGGGATCGGAAAAATTAGCCATCCAATAATGAGAAGAAATTTCCTAACAAACTGATGAATGAAAGATGCGAAGTACCTGACTAGGCCTACTGAGTGATAATGAGTACTGAATTCTCTCCAACAAGTCTTATCTCAACACTTTAGGTTGACTATTTTTCCATTATTACGTATTTAGAAATGTTTAGTTGTGGAGTGCACAGTGATAACGGTTATCGTAAAAAGTCTTATATGACCTAAGTTGCCGAAAAGACTGTGTGTATGTGAGTGTGAGTGGGAAAAAAATTGGGAATGTTAAAAAAAAAAAAAAAAACAGCCGACCCACCCCTTGAGAGCGACTTAGTGATGGGCATAGATTCATTAACTATCTATGAAATTTTATTCAATTTTTTAAGAACAAATCTCCTTTTCTAATGGGGAGTCATGGGCGTAGTCAGGGGGCCCTTTGCCCCCCCCCCCCCCGGCTTGTCCGAAAAATTAAAAAAAAAAACCAAACAATTATATATTTTTCCCATTGGGAATTTTTTTTAACGCCCCAATCCACTACATTAATTTAATTTTTTTTTATTTAAATAAATAATTAATAATCTATCTATATATTAATTGCAACCCCCCCCCTCTGGCTCTAACGAAGGGTTGCCCCCCCCCCTCTAACAAGATGTCTGGCTACGCCCATATGGGGAGTACCTGAGTACTTAGTGAAAATAAGTACTGAATTCTTTGCTTCTTTCTCTTAATCTAATTCGTAGACATCATCCTACTAGTTGTCTTCAAAAACCTTCAACTTTTAAACCAGCATTTTCACAGTTCTCATCAAAGTGATGAAGATGATTATTTTAGGCATAAAAGTACAACTTATAAAGTACTTAGTTAGAAATATCTGGAAAATGTCTTCTACTTTAAAAAAAAAAGTTGTTCAGGTCGAAAATTCTAAAAAATTCCGAAAAAAAATTTCATAACTCGAAAACTATAAAAAATCGCATAACATGAATTAGGGTGATTCGGGTACCCCAAGGGGTGCTCTATCTCTGGACTTCCGCTTGACACTATTTTTTGGGACACCCTGTATAATTTAATTTTTTGTTCTACTTTTCTAGTCCTGAAGAAATCAAATAAAAAAGTCCCATTCAGAGAATAAAATGCAAAAAATAAAAGCTCTCCACTTATTTGTATTATATACCATGTTATTTAAAAATTTTAGAGATAGCATCTGGCTGCCGATTTAATAAAAAAAATGATTTATATTTAATAAATATTATATAAAATAATTTTTTTTATCTTGAAATCATCAACAGCAGCAGTTTGGGAAAATAATATTCATCGGCGTTTTAGCGTTTTGCAAATCGTGTGTTTATCACCAAGACAAATAGGTGGTCAAATATAGATGTTCATTAGAGTTAAATTTGCTGACAAAAACAGCCATCCATGTTTTTTTTTTTAAACATTTGACAGTTAACTAAAAAAACAAAACAAAATAAACGAGAAAAAAATTTAATTGAATAAAAACTTGTTTTGGCAGCAAAACTCTTGTTTTGATTTAAATAAATAATTGTTTACTTCCTTTACTAGAAAAGTCACATGGATGTCTTGGGATATGTAGGTTGAAAAAACTCAAAAGAATTAATCTAACAAAAAATTTGTCATTTCTTACATCTCCGGAATTTTAAAAAATCTGGTGTGATGGTCCCACAGCACAGAACTTTCTCTTGCCCTTTGAAAAGAGAAAGTTGTGTTCTGTGCTTGTCACACCAGATTTTTTATGTCGACATATATTTAGTTTTCGACAGTACGATACATTCGAGAGATGTAAAATTTATAAGTATAAATATTTATATTTTGTTACATCAACCATTTCTCCTATCTTTCCTATGAAGTACAAGAGTAAAGAGGACATTAGAACATTTCAATGGCAAAATGAGAATATACATTTGAAAAAGCATCTAAAAAATAATTGATTTTTGAATTTTAATCAAAATCGTTGGAGCCAAATTTGAGACAATCGAAAAAAAAACTGAAAAAGTGAATCAGTAAAGTCCTAGTACTCTTTGGCTGATTTTATTCAAAAGCTTCATGCTACGTCTCAGGGGGGTGCCTAACTTAAATATAAAATTTCAATCTCTTAGCTCTTTTCGTTCTTGAGATATTTTGTTCACAGGCAAACAGACACACGGACAGACCATGTCGTGAAAACCACTTTTTTGAATTCAGGGAACCTCAAAACGTGTATATCCATCAAAATCTCGACCTCGAATTTTGACATGAATCCGATACTTTCTCTCTATATATTAACATATAGAGAAAGTAAAAATTGTAAAAAAAACAAAAAAAACAGCTTGCTCGGCAGGTTGTATTCTGTACAGAAAGCATAAAAACTCAATTTTGATCCCGGTGAAGATTTTGGTGCCTTTTCATGAGGATGGTCACATATAGGGATAAAGGAAGTTAAAAACTTTTCCATTAAAAATTAATGTAAAATATGAGTTTTTTTTTACAGAGAGAAAAGAGAAAGAAAAGATATTTATAATATAAATACCATTTCAAGATTTCAGATTATCTAATTGATTGATATAAAGTTAATTAGGCAGGACGAACGTGAGAACTGTTTAAGAAACGATTGGCGCCTGCCCACCGCTCCCTCCCCCCACCGTCCCTTTCATTCTGATTGTCGAAGACTAAAAATAGAACCGACAATTAAAATAATTTCCTTTCTTAATTTTCAAGTTTTTTTTTTTATTATTAAATAAAAGAATTAAATAAGATGAAAAATATTATAGTTTATAAGAATGATGAATCAAAATAAATTTGTTCTGATATTTGTGGTATAATCAAAACACTAGTTTTAGTATCCAGTTAATTTATATAAAAATTTTGTTAACCAATAAAAATTATTACTATGAAAAAAAAAAAAATGATATTAATATAAATGTATTCAAGTAAGCAGATCGCTTGCCGGAAGAACTCAACAAAAAATCATCTAAGATCTTTTTATAAAATCTTTCATTATCTAAAAAACATTTCCTTTAAAAAAAAAAATAATAATAATAATAAACAGAAAATAAAAAAAGTTAAAAATTCCCAGTAAAGACACTCACACATGGATCAAATTTCCTTCTTTACCCATAAAATAATTTCTAATATGTCACTTGATAAAATTATTTTATAATTTTCTAGTCAATATTTTTAAAATAATAAATAAATAGCATCATGTTCTTTTGGCTTGGCTTGAAGGGAGTTGAATAATCAATTAAATAAATTTCAATATACCTGAGTCAAAGATGATGGCAGGTGCTTCACGATATAAAATTTAATACTTGAAGACACATCACAATGAAAATTAAACTCACTGAACACATTTTATAATTTTTTAAAGCACTAAATAAAATCACTTGTTAGAGAAAACGAACCGAGCGACTGGAGAAGTCGGACTGATTGTTTGGACTTGTTCTCCGCTAGAGTGCTCTGCGTCTCTTTGTTTTTACTCTTTGAATGCAATATTAAATTGGAAAAAAAAAATTAATAGAATAAAATAATTTAATGAAAAAATTATTTTATTAAGTTATTTACAAATATTAATATTGGGATGCATTTGGTACCCAAATGGCTTAAATAAGCATTTGTATATATTATTATAAAAAAAAAATAAAAATAAAGTTCAAAGAACACAAATACTTTTTACTTTCTCTTACCTATGTATATATGTAATATATATATAGAGAGAAAGTATTGGTTCATGTCAAAAATTCGATGTCGAGATTTTGATGGATCTTCACGTTTTGAGGTCCCCTGAATCCAAAAAGTGGTTTTCGCGACATGGTCTGTCTGTGTGTGGGTGGGTGGGTGTGTGGGTGGGTGTGTGGGTGGGTGTGTGTTCTGTGTTCACTTTTAAGCATGAAGGAATTGAGCTATGAGGTTGAAATTTTATATTTAAGTTAAACACCTCCCGGGACCGGAAAAATAAGCTTTTAATCAAAATCGGCCAAAGAGTACTAGTACTTTACTGATGTACTTTTTCAGTTTTTTTCGATTTTCTCAAAATTTGCTCCAACGATTTTTTTAAAATTCAAAAATCAATTATTTTTTAGATGCTCTTTAAAATGTATATTCTCATTTTGCGATTGAAATCTTCTGAAGACCACTTTACTCTTGTATTTCATAGGGAAGGATAGGAGAAATGGTTGCCATGGTAACAAAATATAAATATTTTCCCATACTTATAAATTTTACATCTTGAATTCAATTGTACCCTACTGTCGGAAACTAAATACATGTCGACACGAAAAATCTGGTGTGACAAGCACAGTGCACAACTTTCGATTACCGAAGGTAAGAGAAAGTTGTGTGCTGTGCGCCAGTCACACCAGATTTTTTATTTTTAACACCTGTAATTTATGTAAAAATTTTATATGAAATAAAATATATTTGGAATTGAGAAAATTATTGTATTTATGATAATAATTTATTTTAGCGAATAAATTTATTTGGTTCTCTTTTTGAAAAACTAATAGTATATTCTTGATTATTTCTTATCCTTGCCGCTAGAGCGAGTCACTATCGCTTTGTTTTTATTCTTGTACAAATATTAAAATTTTGAATTAAAGAATCTGGTGTAAATGGTTGCACAGCACACAACTTTCTTTTACTTTCGGTAATCGAAAGTTGTGTTCTGTGCTTGTCATACCAGGTTTTTCGCGTTGACATATGTTTAGTTTCTGCCGATATATTAGAATTCAGGATGTAAAATTTATTAGTTTTTGAAAATATTTATATTTTGTTACCATGGCAACCATTTCTCCTATCTTTCCTATGAGATACAAGAGTAAAGTGGGCTTCAAACAATTTTGAGGGCAAAATGAGAATTTACATTTTAAAGAGCATCGAAAAATTTTTTAATTTTAATTAGAGCGAATTTTGAGAAAAACTGAAAAATTACATCAGTAAAGTACTAGTACTCTTTGGTCGATTTTGTTCAAAAGCTTCGTGTCACGTCCCATGGGGGTGCCTAACTTAAATATAAAATTTCAACTTCCTAGCTTGTTTCGTTCTTGAGATATTTTGTTCACAGACAGACAGACAGACCATGTCGCGAAAACCACTTTTTTGGATTCAGGGGACCTCAAATCGTGTATATCCATCAAAATCTCGACATCGAATTTTTGACATGAATCCAATACTTTCTCTCTCTATATATTAACATATATATAGAGGTAAGAAAAAGTAAAAAAAAGGAACGGGGTTAAATGGCCTCCGATACCGAAAAGGCATTAAATTAAAAACATTAATCAAAAAATCTGGTGTGACAAGCACAGAGCACAACTTTCAATTAGCGAATGTAAGAGAAAGTTTGTGTTGCGCGGTTAGTCACACCAGATTTTTTATGTTGGATTTTTTTTCAAAACTTTTAACTTTTAATTGAAACTATTGGTCCGAAATTCTTGTAAAGATAAAATTTATGATTAGTTATTTTTAAGTTCAGTTTTTTAGTCTTATGTAATTATGTAAGTTTTCCGAAATATTAATTTACTATATGGAATTTATTTGTTTATTTCAATAAAAACCACTGGTCAAAATTGGATTAAGACGATTAAAACCTTTTTTTATATCGATGATATGCTATCGGTCCAATAATTTTTCTAGTTGACTAGAAGTGAAGAAAGCGTCCCTAAGAAGTTAATTAGTAAAATTTTGTCTCATACTTTTCAAAAAAATAATAAAGTAATGTAGACTTAAAGATGCTAATGAATATTTAGAGTCAATTTGGAAATGTAAGATAATAAGGATAAACATTATTACTGGATTTAATTTAATATTTATGGATCTGAAAATGAAGAGTTAAAATTCAAATTGATTCTCATTCTCTCTTCTCGTTGTGTGCACAAATCATTTAAGGGAATTTGAGCGATGTGCCAAAGTAAATTTGCCTAGGGATTTTGAGCTAGACTCTACGCCTACAGCTATGTATCTTTGGTTGCCTATAGTGTATGATATTAGGAGCTGCCAAGTGCACTTCGCACATGTCTAATTCACTTAACCCTTTCTCGCCCTTCTCTTTTTACTTTTTTTTCTTCCCTCTATATTGGAATTGGAACCTCTTAACGGAGAAAGTATAGATTTTCTTTTTAGTGCAAATGATACCTTCATTTTATAAAATTTATTAGCTTTGGAGAAGTTAATTAACTCATTGAAAAGACAATGCTTTCCAATAAACTCGCTAACAATTAATAATTAATTTTACTTAAAGTGTGTCTTTAAAGAAGGTGAGAACGTTTGAAATAATCAGATTTATTTATAAATTATTTTATTTAGAATTAGGACTTTTGCTGGACCATACGTATATACCAGTAGAAGGAACCGGAGAATAAAACCAGCCGTTAATGGACGCCTCTCACATCAATTTAATTCGTAAATATTTCGACCGGCATCACGCCTGGTCATCATCAGTACAAAAAAAAAATGATTTTTCGGAGGGCCCGTGTCAACCAATGTGTTAAAAATAATTTCTAATTCAGAGAAGCGGGGGACTAATGTCAGCATGAGCGAACGTTTTTATTTTATTTATATTTATTTCAAGCCAAGGCGGCTTCACACGTAACTGCAAAATTGACAAGCATGCACGTGCAATCTTTTTGTACAAGCAAACTGTAGGAGAATTTCGCGCAAGCATTTTAATTGTGCAAGCCGCTTGATGCTCAATTGAATTTTAATCATGCACAAGCATATTTGTGCAAGCAAAACTCACCGCCATTTTATAGACATCTTGACATATGATATTTATTTAATATTTCAATTTAAATATTAATATTTATTATGTGTCTGTTTCAAGCAAATGAGTATTTCTTGTTATCTTGGAATAAATAACCTTCCGAGTTTGACATTTTTAGGTTAATTTTCGGCATAAGTTGTTTCTTGCACAAGCATGCTTGTGCCGTGTGCTGCCGAAGGGAATTTGTGCATACTGGTACAAAAAAGATTGCACGTGCATGCTTGTCAAGTTTGCAGTTATGTATGTAGCCTCTTTTAGAATGCGAGTGGGCTTTAATATTAACCTTTTTCATCACGGAATAAGATTGAAAATAGACGATCAAGACAGCCGTCCCACACCGCGCTTGAAACTTAACGGGGAGTTGAAAGACTGGCATAAAAGAACCGAAAGAAATAACAGCTTAGTTCGAGCAACTCGTGGTCGTCTTTTTTGTAATCTTCCCATCATTAATAAATAATATCATTTGAAATTAAATCATAGTATTCAAACCTAAAAAGAATTTTTAAATAAATTTATATCTAACAACATTCAATAATTAACTAAAACCGTTTACAAAATTTATATTTGATTCGTTAGCTTTGATCATTTTCAAAGTTCCGATGTAATTTATTCTTTTTATATAGTCATTTTGTTTTAAATTACCTTTTTTTTGTAATATTGCAATACAGATTTTGATTGTGATATCAGTTTTACGTAAAAAATGAATATCCTCTCCAATTCGATCGAATGAACTGATAGGATTTATGGATGAATTGTGCCAATATGGCCCAGGACTCATAAATGGTACACGAGTTTTGTCAAGATCGGAAACAAGCTTGAGCAGGGGGGGGGGAAATAAATGAAAAGCTCCTTTATGAAAAAAACATTTTGATTGGCAATCCCCTTGGTCTCTTCCAATTTTAAGTTTTCAATTTCAACACCCCTCGGCCTATCTCTCTTTAAATTTTAAATATATGATCATTTTTTTAAAGTAGACAGAATAATTTTAAATAAGAGGATAAACACATATTCATATTGAACAATTTCTCATATATGTAGTTTAAAATGAATAAATGAAAATGTGTCATCAGCCTTGAAAAAACTAGGGATATTATTTTCTTTAAAAAAAAAAAAAGAGGAAGCAAATTGCATATTGTTAATGGACAGCTTCATCGTGAAAGTGGATGGCTATCAAAATGACGACAAAAGTAAATAAAATATTCAAAAAGCCCTGCCCGAGAAAATGTTTCATCACTTTTACTGATAGTCAAATTTTATATTAATATTTGCTAACTAACCTACAAATGAAAAATAAAAATTATCAAATCATATATAGCCAATTAATAAATAAACGAGAAGCTAGAACGAGTTGGAATATTGGACAAAATTAATACGCCCAGACGATATTAATAGGTCTATAATAAAAAGAAAATTTAAATGAATATTCTCTCTTAGCCTTT
This sequence comes from Euborellia annulipes, assembly GCA_023213315.1. NCBI lineage: Eukaryota > Metazoa > Arthropoda > Insecta > Dermaptera > Anisolabididae > Euborellia > Euborellia annulipes. The sequence continues at coordinate 27,559 of JAKCPI010011545.1, read as the reverse complement.
AATAAATACTACAATGGGGGGTTGACACAAAAATAAAATTTAAATTAAGATGTATTAATTGATTTCCAAAAGAATCATAAACAGTACAATTATACAGATGCTTTATCAAAAGTCTGGTGTGACTGGTCGCACAGCACACAAATTCCTCTTAACTTTGGTAAGGGAAAGTTGTGTTCTGTGCTTGTCCCACCAGATTTTTTGTGACAGCATATATTTAGTTTCCAACAGTACGGTACATTTGAATTCAAGATGTAAAATTTATAAACATGGAAAAATATTTATATTTTGTTATCAGGGCAACCATTTCTCCTATCTTTCCTATGAAGTACAAGAGTAAAGTGTGCTTCAAAATCACAATCAATAGCAAAATGAGAATTACATTTTAAAGAGGATCTAAAAAATAATTGATTTATTAATTTTAATCAAAATCGTTGAAGCAAATTTTGAGAAAATCGAAAAAAAACTTAAAAAGTACATCAGTAAAGTATTAGTACTCTTTGGCCGATTTTGTTTAAAAGCTTATTTTCACGGTCCAGGAGGGTACAAAACTTAAATATAAAATTTCAACCTCCTAGCTCAATTCTTTCATGCTTAAAATTGAACACCCACCCGCCCACCCACAGACAGACCATGTCGCGAAAACCACTTTTTTGGATTCAGGGGACCTCAAAACGTGTATATCCATCAAAATCTCGAAAACGAATTTTTGACATGAAACCAATACTTTCTCTATATATTAACATATATAGAGGTAAGAGAGAGTAAAAAATAATCATAAAATAATAACTAAACAACAATACAACTCAGTTGAACTAGAATTTCAAATAAGAAAAATATTTCACCAATTAATTGTCCATCAATGTTCATAAATAAAATTTCTCTACTGATTATTTTAGACAATATTTGGTATAAATAAGAATTTTCTAATTGGAGAAGAATTATTTCGCTGGGTAGGGTATTTTTTGAGACTTGGGACTATATAAGAAAAAAGTTTTAATTTGTCTTGTTGTGAAGTGTTGAAGAAATGGATGAAATAACTAGTACATTGGTCCGATGACCAAAACCAAAGACATTTTTGTCTTTATTATAGATTTTATAATAGTTACAAAGTAGAAAATTATTTAATCAATTATAATAAAAAGGTTGTATGATGCTGCTACCTGGTGGCCTTTTCGAAAAGCTCTTTTTGCCTGTCCGACAAGAAGAGCTATCTGGTGGGCATAAGATGAAACACTCTATAGGGAGAGGTAAGTGCAGATGTTTATAATTCTCGCGTTGATGATCAAACTTTTTAATTAGAGATAAATTGTTTTTATGGAGTCGTAATTGAGTTAAGTTAATTTAGTCAAAAGAGATTAGATTTATCATAAAAACATCTGCTGAAATGGGTGTGTCTATCCATCAAGAAAAATTTGTTAATAAATAACAGTGTCTTATATTATATCTAGAATATAAGTGGAAAATAGTGATTAAAATATAATAAGTTATTCATTTTACTTATTGCTTCGAAGAAGTGTAGAATAAATTAGGTGAAATTATTAGTAGATGACATCGCTACTCACCTATGATCTTCTTCAATAGAGTCTTCAAAAGGATTTCCCTCGACTAACAATTTCTCAAGGTGTTTTAAACAACTTAATTTCTTAAACTCAGAGAGAGCGCCTATGTTATTTTTTCTGAAACAAAAAAAAAAAATTAATCAAAGTCTTAAATATACACCCGTCTCCCGCCGTAACCCCCGAACTTTCATAAACCAATTTATTATTAGTTTAATAAACCGGTTTATGAAAAATTTCATATAAGCTTATTAGTTTTTAAAAAAATCGTCCCTCGAGAGGTTTGAACTCGTGCTCTTGTTTTCCTCCTTCACATATGAATTTGTACGACGCCTTTACCATCTCAACTACTTAGTTTTTTTTTTTAAGAATATCAAACTTTTTTAAGCTACTTAAAGCACGAAAGTATATGAATTTTAAATTCATATTTTTTTTTTAAGTGTAGAAGAGAAAAGTAATATAACCATATAAAATTCAAAAATGATTTGGAATTAAAAGGCCAATACAGATAATTTAACGAAAATTTTGAAGTTTAAAATAAATTCAAAATTAAAAACACTGTTAGAAGGGTTTTAAATCTTAACAGTTTATTTCTCTATTTTATTTATTATTCATTTGTTTTTGGGATTTCTTTCCTTTCTAGGGGATGAAAGGAAAAACGGCAAAAGTTTGAAGATTCATATTATTTATTTTTGCAGTTGGGTATTTAAGACGTCTTAACACCTGGCCAACATGAGTTCAAATAATTATAAGAGTATTTGCATGGAGAGACAAGGGGAAAACGCCCTCTTACAAATATGATTGGAAGTCACTATAATCAAATTATTTATAATAATATATCGGTCAAGACGGGATCATTTGATCATGGAATAAGAACTCTAGACTATACACTTTATTTACCTTAAATTAAGTATTTTTAAATTTTCCACTCCTTGTTGAAATCCTGATAAATCGCTAATCTTGTTATGACTTAAATGCAAAATTTTCACTTTATTTAGTTGAATCAATCCATCTAAACAAGAAATGCGGTTATCTCTCTAAAAAAAAAAAAAAAAATTAAATTAATAAAACTTATTTTTTGTAATTAATAAAATCAAGAAAATAAATACCAGTTCAATTTCTTCGACATTAGGGAGATTAGATACGTTGTTAATTTTATTTCCAGTCAAGTCAAGATAAAGAAGTTTTGGAACGTTAATATCTTCACTTCCAAAAAAATTTTCAATTCTATTTTCTATAATTAAAAAGAAAAAATACAATTAAAATATTTACATTTGCATATAGTCCGGACATATAATGAGATAATTTCCCTAAGACAGCCATCATATTCAAATCAACAATTTCATTGTAGAATTTATATTACAAGTGCAGGGGACACAATAGATTTTTTACTATCTTACTTAATAATTCCGGGAACTGAAATTTAGACCGAATTTCTTCAACCTTTCCTGTGAATTTGACGGCCTTCTAAAGATTTTATTAATTAAAATGTTTATCTAGAGTGAATGAAACGTTGGCTTTCAACACCCAAGGATTAGGCTTAGAAGATCTTTTATTCATTTGAAATTTGCAAAACACTTCATATAATTATAAGAGACTTGTTGTTAATTAGTTAAGTATAATTTATATCTATCAGAGCGTATCTGGTGCCAGACTTAGTGCTTGCTTGCTCTCTCGGCCGAATCTCTCGAGAAGTAAATATAATAAATAATAATTATATTTGGCAAAGAAGAAACAAACGTATACAAATTTTAAAAATTTACCTTTCAAAAGTTTTTATCTTTTTGTCGGGATGTTTATTAAAATAAAAGAATAAGTAAGGGCCGTTTGCTTCAATTCTAATTGACTAGATTCAATTCAATTCTAATTAACTAGATATCCCTCAGATAAGCTAGTCGACTATGACTTTCGAGTCTTTTCACAACTAGCTAAGCTAATTATATGATTAAATAAGAGTTCAGATCCTAGTTAAGTAGAGACCCAAAGTTCGGTATAAGGGTTAACTAATAAGGGGTGAAATTAGGAACACAAGCCTTGTTTAAAATTTTTGTTAAAAAATAATTAGCTTTAATTATTCTATTTTTTTTATATTTATTTAAATTAATTTTAATAATTTTTATAAGTGAGCCTTTATCAAGTTGCTAATTTTACAAAACTTTCCCTATACCTCAGAGAGCTTATTACATGTGAAAAAACTCATTTTTTTTTTTTTGACTCGAAGGCTAATTGTGTTCTTATTCTCTATAAGCTTATAGTAAAAGTCAATACAGCTTTGTCTTAAAGAATTTTTGTCCAATGTTTAATTAAGAAAGTTGTAACATTCGCAGTTTGTTTATCCTTAGTATATCGTGCACGTAAGGCAGTGGTTTTCAAACTTTTTGGTACAACGCCTCCCTTAAAAAATATTTAATCATATGACGCCTCCCCCCTCCCCTATTTTGTAAAATAATACAAAAACAAACATTTTTAATGCTAAAAAATATAAATTTATAATTAAGGTGGAGTCAAAAAAAAAATTCCACGACATTTGCAGTCAAAATTATTTATTTTATTGTGACGTTTTGGCCACTGGTTTAGGCAATCTTCAGAGCAGGAGGGGGGAATAAATGAAATTTTAATTTTCATTCATTTCGGTTCTGAATTCAAAATTAAAAGCCATCTTGTGAATTGAGAATGAATGAAAATTAAAATTTCATTTATTCCCCCCTCCTGCTCTGAAGATGGCCTAAACCAGTGGCCGAAACGTCACAATAAAAGAAATAATTTTGGCTGTATGTCTTGGATTTTTTTTTGTCTCCGCCTTAATAATAATTTCATCCACAAAGACATACATCACAATCGATTTATATAAAAATATTTTTTTTATTTATTCCTATTTATAAAATTAGTAATCAATTGAAACGCGCCTCCCCTTAGACTAGTCCGCGCCTCCCTAGGGAGGTTTGGAAAACGCTGACGTAAGGCACACAACAAACACGTTCAATATAAAAAAGACCTCTCGTTCAAGTCTAAAATTATTCTTTACTTTTTATTATATTATTAATATATTTATATTAGTATAGATAGTTCTTTATCCAAATGTTAGAATGTCTTAATATACAGTCCCAATAAGTTTAGAATACATTTTTATAACTCATCGAATCATTATTTGAATCAATAGAGATTAAAAAGAATATTTAAATTAATTAATGATTTTAATTATACGATTGGAAATCTTATTTCGAAATGGAAGATGATTAAACAATATAGTTAATTAAGAGAGATATTAATCTTCTTAAGATGTCAAAATTTAAAATAAAAATAACTCTTCACTATCCCTTAATAAGGTAAAAACTTATTAAAGTAAAAATTATATTAAAAATGGATTACTATTTGTAATAGTAATTTATCTGACTAGTTTTGATTAATGAGCATAATTAAAATTAAGGCGCATACATTTGTTTTATTACTGCAAGGTGGACAACCCAAACGACCAGCTCATTAATGAATTTTTCGATTAAATGCTCTCTTCTATAAAGCGGATAAAAAATTCTTGTTCTTGCCTACTTTCCAATTTAAAATTTATTATTTAATAAAATAAAATAATATCTTAATCTGAAAAGTTCATTTTTACTCTTCACATATCTTTATTATCCTCCCGTTTCCCCCCTCCACCTTCTGATACTCTAATTAACCTAAATATGTAACGTGCGAATATCTAAAATTATCATCATTTCGAAATAACAATTTGTGAAATCATCATAAATAAAATTTTAAGATCCCTCGGACAGGATACAACTTTTTTTTTTACAAGATACTTGTTTTATTACCAAATAAATATATCATAGAATAAGATATAATAATAATAATAATAATAAGGAAATTTAAGATATATTAAAAAATAAAGTAGTACAGAAGAATAAATTATTAATTTTATTTCATTCTAATTTAGTGAAAGTCTAAATGTCATTCGTTGACAAAAGAATTTTATTTTTTCATTTATTATTATTATTATACCTATATTTCCTTGAGAGGTAAAAGGATTAGGATCATTATTTCAAGAAGGGATACGACTGTATTATCCTTATTACCATATTTATCCAGATTAGATAAAAACAAAAAAAGAATTCAATTCCTAAAATTCTCCATAATAATAAACTAGTATCGATCTTAATAAGAGAGGGAAAGAAAAAAATATTGTAGGATGTCAGAAAGACAATAAATAAATAAAAATTAGGGTATATAATCACTAACAATAGGTTTTAAAAATTTGAAATAATTAAAGACCATGGGCGTAACTAAAGGGGTCCTCCCAGAAGACTCTCCACCCCCAAGAAAAATTGAGACAATATACAGCATATGACAATGCCAAATTCCCTAGTTACGCCCATATTAAAAGCATTGGCCTTCAATAATAGCTAGGCCGTTATTTGAAGAGCTTTATACAGACAGGTATAGACATAGATACCTTTGAAAAAAATTCAATCTTTTGTTTCGATTCAAAAATGTACCTGAATCAATTAAAAATTCGAAAAGGGCAAGATTGAATTTAGAATATGGAGGCTACTTGCCATAAAAAGATAACAGGTATTTTTTTTTTTTTTTTTAACAAAATTATATAAAAATTAATCTTGTTTTTTTTATAAATTTTTTAATTATAACAGCCAAATGTGGATATACAATTAAAAAGCGAAATTGAAAATTATGTAACCACCATATTCTAAATTTAAAATCATCAAATTTCATAATAGTTTATGTAGTATAATAAATTTATTATTCCGGGATCGTATGAAGTACACTTCAGTACTAAATAAGAGGAAACAGAAGATTTATTTTTGATAAATTCTCATATTTCCTTCATTCGAATAAGTAATTAAAAGCCATCGCACCTTGGTGGTTAGCATACTGGCCATTTGTACAAAAGATCAAGGGTTCGCATCCGGTCTCATGTGGCAAAAATTGATTACCAATCAATTTAAATAAATAGGGATCCATGTCGAAAAAGGCCTTAAAGGAAATTAAAAAAAAAGCAATTAAAAGATGTGACTTGACACTTGATACTTGAGTAAAAAGAGTTCGATCGTTGAGTATTGTTTGTTTGTAAAGAAATATCTACATCTTACAATTTTAATCAAAAAATCTGGTGCTTGTCACACCAGATTTTTTGTGTCGACATATATTTAGTTCCCGACAGTATGGAACATTTGAATGCAGATGTAAAATTTATATGTATGGGAAAATATTGATATTTTTTTACCATGGAAACTATTTCTACTATCTTTCCTATGAAAATACAAGAGTAAAGTGGTCTTCAGAAGATTTCAATGGCTAAATGAGAATATACATTTTAAAGAGCATCTAAAAAATAATTGATTTTTGAATAAAAATAAAAAAAAAAATCGTTGGAGCAAATTTTGAGAAAATCGAAAAAAAAACTGAAAAACTAGATCAGTAAAGTACTAGTACTCTTTGGCCGATTTTGATTAAAAGCTTATTTTTCCTGTCCCGTGGGGTGTTTAACTTATATATAAAATTTCAGCCTCATAGCTCAATCCCTTCATGCTTAAAATTGAAAACACACCCACCCACACACTCACAGATAGACCATGTCACGAAAACCACTTTTTTGGATTCAGGGGACCTCAAAACGTGAAGATCCATCAAAATCTCGACATCGAATTTTTGACATGAATCCAATACTTTCTCTCTATATATACGTATATATACATAGGAAGAGAAAGTAAAAATGCTAATATATAAAAAAATTAATTAAAAAAAAAAATTTCCAAATGAAACTCCCGTCTAATTATTCGATAAATTCACATTAATAAAGTCCAATCGCTGGAAAAAAAATAATTTGAATAGTTGTTAATAAGAGAGATGAAAATTAATCATCAAAGCAGCCGAGTGGCTTGGGGTTTTCTTAGTTGAGATGCGCCACTACCTGGACCCTTGTCTATTTATCTATTTATTAAGGTCCCGGGATCCACCTTTGCAGGTGTGTTTGCTGTGAAGTGAACTACCTCCTGGTCTCCGCCCGTTTCTGCTGCCGTCCCCGGTCCATGTCTCAGGTTCGTTGCTACTTTGATAGAGAGATGGATTTGGAGTTATTAAGAAGGTAAAAGAAAGATTGTGGCGGTGGTGATGATTCATTAATCATTTTCACAAGACTAGTGCAGTCTCGGGACTTGAATCTAATCATTAATACCTATCAGAGAGCCAAAAAGAACATAACACAAGATTCCTCAACTCAAAGATATACATAGAAAAAAAAAAAAAAATGTTCACCCTTGCCTATTGAAATGAGAAGATGAAAAAAAAGGCTTCATAATAAAATAATATCTTTCACATTCCTTCAGAGACTGAAGAAGCTGAACGTCTTTCATATTAACTAATGGATCTATAAAATAAAATAAAACAATGTCCGCAAAAGTGTGTGTTGTTATAATAGAAGCGCATATGATATCGTTAAAGCGCTTTTATATCTCTCTAGAATTCTTTAAATAATATTAATGATTCGAAATCTGTTATGCGTCTCTAATGTGTAACAGAACTCCGGAAAAATGTCGCCCGGTTAAAATCGTCTAGAAAAATGATTAATATATCTTTACAATATATTCAACTTTTTGAAAAAGCTAATTTGTAATTGTCAAGCCCTATGCGTCCCTATATATATATACACATAATACATCCGTCTAGGGTGTGCATGTGTGTGCGAGACTCAGCCTCCTCGGAGTCTTTTGTTTGCCGGTTTCGAAGAGCCTATCACTTTATCAGCCTGATCCGATATCAGTTTTGTCAGTCGCTATGATGGAATCATTCCCGGGCCCGTTCGTTGATCGAAATGAATGGCTCTAGTAAATATGACGAATGGTCTCGGCATCTTTCAGGTGCAAGTTTATTTTTACGTAACGTTGTCTTGAGAATCTCTCCATCTTATTAAATGAAATTATAAATATAAACAGGTGTATTAAAAAAATAGATAAGATATTTAAACGTGTTTCTATATTGTATAGTTCTGAACTTGAGTATGTACAATCGGCGTCATGAGCTTAGTCAACCAAACCAATATTTTAAAAATAAATAAATCATCTTTTTTTATCCAACAGAAAGGGAAAAAATCTGGTATAACTAGTGGCACAGCACACAATTTTCTCTTACCAAAGGTAATTTATAGTTGTGTATTGTGCTTGTCACACCAGATTTTTTGTGTCGACATATATTTAGTTTCCAACAGTACTGTACATTCGAATTTCAAGATGTAAAATTTATAAGTATGGGAAAATATTTATATTTTGTTACCATGACAACCATTTCGCCTATCTTTTCTAGGAAGTTCAAGAGTAAAGTGGTCTTCAGAAGATTTCAATGGCAAAATGAAAATATACAAATTGGAAATAGGCCTATAAAATTTCACCCTCCTAGCTCTTTTCGTTCTTGAGATATTTTGTTCACAGACAAACAAACAGACCATGTCGCGAAAATCACTTTTTTGGATTCGGGAGACCTCAAAACGTGTATATCCATCAAAATCTCGACATCAAATTTTTAACATGAATTCAATACTTTCTCTCTATATATTAACATATATAGGTAAGAGAAAGTAAAAAAAGTTACTTTTAAGATAACATTTTGGTTGCCTTAAGGCTCCACTCTCGAGCCCATCAGGCACTTGTGGCGCTGACTGTGTATTGTATAAATTATGCGACCTATATATAGAGAAAGAGGGGGAGATAAGAAGTAGCAGTGCTAGAGGCTTGATAATGACAAGAGGAGACTGGCTTTTTGCAAGTCTTTCTCTTAAATGAGTCCCAACAAAATAGCCCCCCTCCTTGAAATCTTAAAAAATAAATAAATATATAAAAATATGTAGAGAGAAAATTTTAGATATTATTAAATATTTTTTAAAGTTTTATTAATTTTGAGGGAGAGGATAATCTTACGAATAAAATTATTCTAAACCCTCCCTCCTTGGTGTGCAAGATGCATCACAACATAACTTACAATTTGTATTTTATATACTAGCAGCATAAAATATTAAATTTTATTGCCGAAGTAAAAATAATATATCTACCCTGACACTTGTCCCGTAAACCGGAAATGGTACGATTCAGTCACTTGTCTGAGAGATGACGGTCAAGGTCGCTGGTGACGAACATATCACAATAACATTCGATTATCATTTGAGGAAACTATATGTAAACACAATCCTTTTACTTTCTCTTACCCTATATATGAAATACATAGAGAAAGTATTGCAATCATGTCAAAATTCAATGTCGAGATTTCGATGATTATTCATGTTTTGAGGTCCTTTGAGTCCAAAAAAGTGGGTCCCGCAAATTGGTCCGTGTGTGTGAACATGTTTAGCCAAGAAGGAAATGAGCTACGAGGTTGAAATTTTATATTTAAGTTAGGCACCCCTCGAACTCACGAAAGTAAGCTTTTAAACAAAATCGGCCAAAAAGTACTAGTATTTTGCTAATGTACTTTTTCAGTTTTTTGCGATTTTCTCAAAATCCGCTCCAACGATTTTGATTAAAATTCAAAAATCAATTATTTTTTAGATGCTATTTAAAAAGTATATCAGTGAAATTTTTCGTTGAAATGGTTTGAAGTACACTTTACTGATGTATTTTATCAGTTTTTTGAGGTTTTCTCAAAATTCACTGCAACGATTTTGATTAAAATTCATATATCAACTATTTTTTTGATGTTCTTTATAAAGTATATCAGTGAAATTTTTCGTAAAAATTGTTTGAAGTACACTTTACTGATGTGGAAGCATTCGTAGCTCAACGCGTGGTCAAGTTTGAAACTAAAGTGCTATAGGAAACTAAATATATATCTTGACACAAAAAAACTGGCGTGCCAGCACGGTGCACAACTTTTTCTTACCGAAGGGTAAGAGAAAGTTGTGTGCTGTGCGCCAGTCACACCAGATTTTTTTTTAGAATGGCGCACACGGATTCGTTTAGTTTTCTAAAGTTGAAAATAAATGAATCAAATGGAAATGTCATTAATGTCAAGGCCAGAGATGTTTTAAATTCAAATAATTATCATTCCGAAGGACGCCCATCGAATGAGACAATTCTTAAAAATTCGAATTCCAGAATAAAAAAAAAAACCATCTGCTTGGTTTTGTTTCAACAACAAACACCCACTTGATTTTGAAACAAATAAATAAATATATTGGACCACTGGTGTAAAAATTAAGGATAGTTTGTATCACCTGTCTCTCTCTATTCTTTCCATTTTACCATTATCAGCCTCCATCAATTTTCCAAATTTATTTATTTATTCAAATATCAACAACGAATTTGAATAGATAAATAAATCAAAAGACAGAAAAGTTTTTCATAGCCCGCTTGTCAATTCTTCTTCAGAGTATTCTTTTTTTAAATGAAAAATTCCTTTAATATTTCATTTTCAAGTATTTGTTTTATTTTTTTTAACGTCATCTCCATCACGATGGAGAAAAAAAATCTTGATAAAAAAAAAATACTTTTTTTTTTCATCATCTTTTTTATTTAATTATTGAAATTTATTCGTTTGATAAAATTTTCGCGAAAAGTCATAAAATTCATAAATATTCCTTGTTTATTTTGTTTATGTTGCATAAAAATATGAATATTCTACTAAAATTATTCACTAAAAAAAAAGAGATAAGATTTCGATACTGCCAAATTCAATTTATGGAGCAAAAAGAAAATTTTTATTGTTTTAGTTTCCCTCATCGCCATCTCAGAGCAAATCAATAAAAAAAAAAAAAAGTTTCCCGCTTCCTCAGAAAATGCATCAATCGACATCAATCTGAATAACGCGCGATAAAATCAATCATCAACCCTACAACGCCTTGCTTTTTTTTTATTATCTAACGAATTTTTTTTACAGCAGCTTAAGAGGGTTTTTTTTTGTTCTCTTTTAAAAAAACTCGAGATTTTTCCCATAAAAATAGTAATTATAAAAAATAATCAATCAACGTTTCGACAGGCCGATTTTCCGGGCAAAGCCCGCGGATATCATTAGTCGCATCAGAAAAGGGTTTGTTTCCTCTCTACCTGCCCTTTACTATCGCCCCCCTTGGGCTCTTTTGGCCCTCTGGTCTTTTTGCTAAAAAACAAAATCGACCGCTTGGAAATAATTCGATTTACTACACGCTGAGGGTAAAGTAAAAAAAAAAAGGTTGCTTTTTTGACGTAAGTCTTTAAAGCGAGAAAATAAATCGATTTCGACGAATATTTTTAGTAATTATGATTCTTAGGGTCTTTCGGGTGTCTTTTTCTATTAAGGATCATCGTTCAAATTTAAGAAAAGAGTTTTTTCAAAATAAAATAACGATCATAAGCTTGAAAAAACACAGAACTTTTTTCCTATTCGGTTTAAACCGTTTTTTTTCTCTCTTTTTCTTTTTCGTGTGATCGTAATAATAGTTTTTTATTCGAAAATCAGAATTATTCAAGTGTATGATCAAAAAATTAACAATTATAAAATTTTTTATTCTTCTTTTCAATCATTTTGAGCTCCGGGTCATGTCATGTTTTAATGTCAATCAAAAGTTCTGAGGTTTTAATAAATAAATTTTTAAAATAGAGCACATTTATTATGACTAGCCGCACCGTCTTCCTTTGGCGGGCTTCGTCCACTAGAACCACCCTCATATCTGGCTTGAGCCCGCCTGCGGCCTTTACGAATCGAACTTTTCTCACTATTTTTTTTTTTACACATACATATCTGGCTCATTTAGAAATAAGTATATATCTCCCACTTAAGTTTAAAAAAAAAAATTAATTAGGTTAATAGTTTTTATGATTTTTCATTGATGAGATTTAATCATTATCTTTTCAATGGAAAAATTATCAATTTTCAAAAAAATTTTTGAGCCAATCCATTTGAGGTTATGTGGAGCCGGTCATTTTTCAGGGGTCTGATTAATATCCTATATAAGGGTGTAAAATTTCCTTTCGAAACTCCAAGTAGCCCTAGTTCAGACTGATAGACGAACATTAGCGATTTATGAAAATAAATTTTATTTTTTAAATAAGAAATTATATAAGCTTTTACCACCAGATACTAGCCCGTGAAGAAAATTCATTTAATTTATTATTATAGCCTAATAAATCGACCCCTCCGGGTTTTGAACCAAAGATCTGCCAATTTTGTACTCGGCATGTATTCTGGTTTTGTTTTATTTAGAGAGCCTCATTGTTATTTCATTAACAAATTTTAATAATCAAGAATTTCTAAATGATTCAGAAAAATTAAGAGAGCAATTCACAAAGTCTGGGATTTGAAAGAAAAATTGAAGTAATGCTCGGGCAACTCTTAGTCTCTATCAGTGAAATAAATCCAATTTAATAAATAAAATATATTTTACAAATTTTTTAAAAGCTTTTCTAGTATATGAAATAAAGCACTTTAGCTAAATACTGTGACTTGCTTGATAACTATTAGGCAACTTTTTTTTAGATCAATTAAATTTTGATTTGTGAGGTCGAGAAGTCAGGCCAGAAAAAATAAATAAAATTTTATTTTACTATCAACCTTTCTTTTTCAGTACCGTCAAATGTCAAACGAAAATTAAAGTAAGGTAGTAAGTACTAGTAAAGGAGAAGCTTCACAATCAAACACACACACACATATATGTTGTTACCAATAAATCAAAAATTGGCAAATTTTATTAATGCATTCGATTATGTCAAGAAAATGACTGTAATCTATAAATTTCGTTTGACATTGACTATCCTTAAAAAGATCGCAAGCAGCGCTGATAGCAAAATAAAATTTTATTTATTTCTCCATGGCTGACTACTTTTTCAAATCTACAAAAAGAATAATATTTTTGTGGTACATTAGACCGAGGGAAGGATTTTGTCTCTGATCACTTTGCCTTCTTGGATAGATAAAAAAAAAAAAAAATTTGAAAGACACTAAATCTTAATCTCTGAGTGAATCCTTCCTTATTGAGTTGGTTCCTTTGTTGTTTTGTCTTATAAACCATTTATTATAAATCTATAACTCTAAACTCATGAGATTAGATCATTAAGTGTCAATGAGAGTGAGAATGATTGATGAATTTTTATTTAAATTTTTTTTTTTATTTTTTTTATTTCGATGAACCCGAGACGCCACTGATTACTAATCATTTTAAAGCGCCGGCTAATTATGAATACATAATTTCCTATTGTATTGTAATTGGATTTTTGGATTGACTTGGAGACTTATAAGAATGGATTCTTTTATAATGGAAGAATCAATTTTTTTTTCATTGAATAATACAAATTTTTTTTTTATTTAATAAATATTTAAAGTCTAGGTTTGGAAAGAGTAGCAAGATAGGACCAATTTTTCGAAATACCCGCCTTAAATTTAGCATAGTATACATCTTAAAATTCATCTAATCAAAATCGTTTGATTGAATTTTGAGAAAATGAAAAAAAAAGTACATCAGTAAAGTGCTAGAATTCCTTGGCCGATTTTATTCAAAGTTTTTGTGATGTTTGTGACTCATGTACTTATCTTAGGTATAGAATTTGAGTACCGCGCTTTTGAGTTATTTTGTTAACCCATATTCTTTGATATTTCACTTGAAATTTATTAAATTTAACAATAAAAAAACTCAAATTCTCATGAAAGTGGTTTTATTGCTTTTCCCGTTAAAATTACCTTTCAATGTTTATATAAAATTTTTAGAAAAGTATTTCATCTAATTAGCTGGAATTTTAGTTATTTTATCGATAAATTTAATAATTTTCAAGTGAAATATAAAAAACTGTGGATTATCTAAATAAATGAAAAACGAAAAAACTCTCGATACTCAAATTTTAATACTTTTTTTAAGTTTAGTCTGAATGTCCCATGCTTCTCGAGGATTTTGAATAAATTTAGACAAAGTGTACTAATACGTTATTGATGAACATTTTTATATTTTCACGATTTTCTCAAAATACATAGATAAGAGAAATTATAAAAGTAAGAAAAATGTAGAGCGTTTAAGAATAAAATAATAACTACTGGACAAAAAATTTTTGTGAAATAAAAAATAATACTTTCTTCTTTTTCAGTTTTGGACCTATCGTAATGGGGCCTTGTAATTTCTAAGATCGCGAGAAAAAACAAGACGGCAGGTCGAAAGGTCTGACTCTTTAAGGGGAAGAAGACTGGCTATATGGGAAGGAAAAAGTTTCCTATAACTCGAGTAACTCGTGGTCGCTCATGTACTCACAAAATTTGAGGTAAGCCTTTGGGTGAAGAAATACTATTTTTATACGCCTTCTAACAATATAGACATGAGTAGCCTATAGGTGATAGTAGTATTACAATTAATTTTAATTAAAGTGATATGTTTCAACATATACTGTATATTTGTATAAATAATTTATACTACTAAGTATTAATTTTAATTAATTTTATCATTTTATAATGTTTCAAAGGTTAGCGCACTTTAAGTTTTTTAGCAGATGGTCAGTTTAAATTTAATTATGCTGTTGAACTGTGTGATGTATAGATGGATAATTGTGGGCAGGAGATGTTTCGGTTCTTTTAATTTAAGAGCCATCTTTAGTCCTTAGATCAGATAAGCATATACTGTATAATTGTAAAGAATTAGTCAATGATAACATTTGGCATATACATTGTTGTTTCGTCAACAAAAAAATTATACATGTATATTCCTAGGTCAATAATTTTTAACAATGGTTCCTCTGGGGAGTATAAAATATCAATATTATACTCCCCAGTGGAGCCATCGTTAAATTAAAAATTATTGACCTAGGAATATAGGCCTACATGTAGATGACGAAACAACAATGAATATGCTAAAAGTTATCACTGACTAACTAGTAGCAATTAAATATGCTTATCTAATTTAAGGACTAAAGACAGCTCTTAAATTAAAAGAACCGAAACGTCTCCAGTGATTGGAACCGCTTACAGTTTTTTTATTGGCTGCTCCTGCCCACAATTATCCATCTAAATTTTAATTATGTACAAAGGGGAGATTTTTTTATGAAATTATTCTATTTCTTTTGTATTAAATAAAAGCTCCTATAGATCTGGATAAAAGTCAGTGCCCGAAAAGAATTTTCAATTTTAATGGTATCGTTATCGGTTTATTAAGGAAGTAAATATCTCAATCCTAATTGTATTTGCATTTCTCTCGAATTCATCAAATCCCACTACGAAAAGTGCACCGAACTTCTCGATTACCTGCGCTAGGGCATTTTTTTTTCAAGCCATGACAAAGACATTTAGGGATATTTAGATTTGAGTCTGGCACAATTTTTTAAATAAATATTTATCAAACACTCACCAATCTCTTGATAGATCATGTGAATGTTGAAATTGAACCTCTTCATCGATTTTATTAAACTACTTCATTTAATTTTTTTTTTATTAATAATAAAAAATAGGATTGAATAAGTATTCCTGATAATTGTAGGGTGATATGACTAAATGTCTATTGACATTGCCAACAAATACGCAACTCCAGGATTTTAAATTTCAATCATAACTTACATGTTATTTGAAAATTCAAATTATTAAAATTATATTCTGTCTTTATTCCCGGATAGAAATGATATCCCTATAGAAGTAAATAAAGCATTTATTTCTTTTGAAGGAGCTGGCGCCTCCGGTGGCCGAATTTTGAACTATTTTTTCATATAGGCAATAATAGGTATTTTTTTATTCTTTTGTTATCCCCCCCCCCCTTTTTTGAGAAAGGAATTTTATACAACAAGCATGTAGGGCAAAATAAAATTTCAAAGGGGGCCAAAAGCAAACATTAAGAAAAAAATTTCATCGTTGAAAGTAAAGGCTTAAATCTTGAAATTTTATTTAGTATAAATTATTAAGGAACCTTTTAGTAAACGATCAATATACGAATTGATTAATATTCCTTAAAAAAAAGAAAATAAAATAAAACGGCCCATTATTTTAAGATTTATTTGACATAAATTAGAAAGATCTCTTAGTGGAGTCAATATTGATTTTATTTTAATATATATTTGTTAAAATTTCTTAACATAGACTTATCTAGAAATGTTTAAAATTTAAAAGCAAGTTTTACACCTGGCCTCAAAAATTGAAAGAAAGAACGTATAATAATAAATACTTGATTTATATTTCAATAAACAAAAATAAAATATTTATATCTGTAGTAAAAAAAATAAAATATGTATATGAAACATTTCGAAATGATCTAAATATTTTTCTTAAATTAAATTATAATCAAGTTATTTTTAAAATTTTATTTTCTCTAAGGAATTTTATTTTAACCCTTTCATTATTATGATTGCCAGGTGGTTGGGGCTCAGCTGAACTGTACAGCATCCCAAATTCAATTTGTTTTAATACAAATGTGCGAAATTATTTGTAAAAACTATCGGTAATTTTGCATTCAGGCCTACTTTAATTATTGGACATAATATAAATTTATTTCTTTTAAATAATTTCTATTAGTAGTTTAATCACAGAGCTAAAAAAAATTGACTGCGCAGCACACAACTTTCTGTCCCCTTCAGTATTCGAAAATTGTGTGATGGGTTGTCAGATATTTTCAATTCAATACGTATCTCAAAATTTTAAAAATACATTCGATATTAATTGAGCTGGCGACCTGGTAGTCCGCCCGGCTCGAAAGCGTGGAGGTCCAGGTTCGACTCCAGGGGGCGCAATTTTGCCCAATCAAACACAAACTCATCTCGAAAATTTGCTATCTTAAACGATATGCCTATGTAGTTTTTAGGAACTACAAAATTACCTATAGTATTCACAAATAATTTAATTATTTCGCACATTTGTTTTAAAACAAATTGAAATATTTAGCGGTAAAATACTGTAGATATTATCACGTTAAAAAAAGAGTTGAATATTTTTAAAGGGAAACTTCTTTACCCTCACTAGGATAAACATGATTGAGCTAGTGAGGAAGTCACATGACGGGTAAAGAAACCTAACAGATTTAAATTCTCTTGTGTCGTCTTTTTACTTTCTCTTACCTCTATAGATGTTAATATATAGAGAGAGAAAGTAGGATTGGATTCATGTCAAAAATTCGATGTTGAGATTTTGACGGATATACAATTTTTGAGGTCCCCTGAATCCAAAAAAGTGATTTTCGCGACATGGTCTGTCTGTCTGTCTGTGTGTCTGTGAACAAAATATCTCAAAAACGAAAAGAGCTAGGAGGTTGAAATTTTATATTTAAGTTAGGCGCCCCCTGGGACGTGACACGAAGCTTTTGAACAAAATCGGCCAAAGAGTACTAGTACTTTACTGATGCACTTTTTCAGTTTTTTTCGATTTTCTCTAAATTCGCTCCAACGATTTTTTTTTTAATTCAAAAATCAATTATTTTTTAGATTCTCTTTAAAATGTATATTCTCATTTTGTCATTGAAATCTTCTGAAGACCACTTTACTCCTGTACTCCATAGAAAAGATAGGAGAAATGGTTGCCATAGTAACAAATATTTTCCATTAAATTTTACATCTTGAAAATTCAATGTACCGTACTGTCGGAAACTAAATACATGTTGACACAAAAAATCTGGTGTGACAAGCACAGAACACAACTTTCGATTACCGAAGGTAAGAGAGTAGCTCTATTATTGAATACGAATGGAGCGAATTGCCCCTTCACCCATTAAAACTACTCCATTCTTCTATCTATTAAGAAACAGTTTTATTTATTTTCTATCATCAAGGTCAAGTAGAAAACTGCTTAAGTATAAATTTCATTTTAATAAAGTAATCAAATATTTCTGAATATTAAATTCCATTAGCAAATCAAAATATATTAATCATTTGATAATTTATTTAAACATTTTTTTTAGCGAATTTTCGCAATCTCCACATCTCTCAGAGACAAATAATTCTCAGCAATTTTAATGATAGAATATTTATTATCTAATGATATATATTTTCTAAACAATATGTTTTCATGAAACAACAAAAGTAATAATCCATTCATCTTTGGTTATATCTTAAAATTGAATCGGTATTTTTGAGGATTTATGAGAATGAAAATATATATCCATATATTTTTTTTAGCAGAAATAGCAAACAATTCTTTTTTTTTTTTTTTAAATCCATCAATAATCACTCCCATGCAAAATTTAATGTGTTTCTCGACTGGGGAAGGGAAACGGCGGTGAGAACGATTTATGAGCCGGCTATCTGTCTGAGTATATGTGATTGTGAGTGTGTATGTGTGCCACAGGCTGGCAGCTGATGCATGGCTGTCAGAGTGCAACCCCCCTCACACACAGACGCAAGGAAAGAGACGCAAGGTCTGGAGTCACCCTTGGGGGGCTGCGAACTGTCCTCACCCCGAAAAAAAGACCTTTTTTCGTGTTTTGTAACCCAAGAAGATCATCAATTATTTTTGGATTAAACATTTTTTTTTCCCTGCCCAATATAAACAACCCCTTTTATTTTTTTTTTTTTCTAATTTTCCCATAAAACAGGTAAAGAGTTGGGATTTTAGAAAAAAAAAAAAATAATAAACTCTCCCTCAACGGAAAATAGACAATTTTTTTTTTTTTTAGTAAAAGGATATCTTATGTTTGTTTATCCGTAAGGGTTTAAAACATTTTTTTTATCAAAATATACTTTTTCACACAGTTTTTCTTAACAGGAATTTAAATCCCTTATTTTTTTATTTAAGAAAATTTTTTATAAAACCTGGTTGCTAAAACCAGCATTTCATTATCAATTAATTCAAATAAATATGGAGTCTAAAGGCCTATAGTATAAACAAAGTTCACTGTTAAACTTTTATTTCAAAGAGCATCTAAAAAAAATAATTGATTTATGATTTTTAGTCAACCTCATAAAAAAACAAAAAATCAAAAAGTTCTAATCTTCGTATCTTATGCACACAACTTAAATATCAAATTTGGATCTTGTACTGTACTGTCTTGTTTTTTTTTTGTTCATTTGTTTACATTACCCCCTCCCCCCTGTGGTTGTCCGGGAGCAAAAGTTAATCTAATAAAGCTCTCAAATTCCTTATTTTTTGAATAGTGGAAAGTGGCTGATATGTTGGATAGGGAAGAAGATGCAGCCAATCATTAAGCCTCTATTTAATAATTAAGCACTCGCCCTCGGGGCATGGCGTAGAGGTTAGCGTGCTAACCTCATATACCAAACGTCGCGGGTTCGGACCCCAGGCAGTCCGATGATTTTATTTAAGCCAATTGGATACCAAATGGCTTAAATAAGAATGCCTGGACCCCATATATGTATATTTATTAATAACGGATATCGTAAAAAGTCTTATATGGCCTGAGTTGCCGAGAAGACTGTGTGAATGTGTGTGTGAGTGTGAGTTTGAATGAGAAAAAGTGTGTGTTTAAAAAAAAAAAAAAAATTAAGCACTCTATTAGAACGTTTCGGCCGGGATCAACTCTGCCATCTTCAGAATTCAAAGAGCATGTTCAAATTTTTATTCAAAAAAAAAGTTGTAGTTTTTATTAATAGCTTATTATTATTATTATGTATAAAAAATTGCATTATTTGTCAATTGAATGTAATTTTTCTTAAAATCCCCCCCCCCCCCCAAGTGATACCACGAATTACAAGCCTGAACTTCGTGGGAACAACGACAACTTTATTTTTTTTTATTATAAAAATTTGCCCTCGGGGCTTGGCGTAGAGGTTAGCATGCTAACCTCGTATACCAAACGTCGCGGGTTCGGACCCCAGGCAGTCCGATGATTTTATATAAGGCATTTGGATACCAAATGGCTTATATAAGAATGCCTGGACCCCAATATGTATAATTATAAATAACGGATATCGTTTTAAGTCTTAAATGGCCTAAGTTGCCAAAAAGACTGTGTGAATGTGTGTGTGATTGTGAGTGTGAATGAGAAAAAAGTGTGAATGTTTAAAAAAAAAATATATATATATATATAAAAATTTGAATAATCTCTTTGAAGGTTGAAGATGGCAGAGTTGATTTCGGCCGAAACGTTCTAATAAAGAGTGCTTAATTATTAAAAAGATGCAGCATTCCCATGGGCGTAACTAGAGAATTTGGCTGAGGGGGCCAGCTATCCTCCGGTGGGCCTGGAAAGCCCCATATTTTCTAACTTTTTCTTGGGGCAAAGAGCTTTCTGGGGGGAGGGCAGACCCCCCTCGGCACCCCCCTAGTTACGCCCATGAGCATTCGCTTCTCAACTAGAGCTATTCAACTCTTATTTTTTATTTTTTTTATATTGTTCTTGTTGTAATTTGTTTTTAAATAAAAGCTACATGTTCCGAAAAAGATTTTAAAAAAAATTCTCTCTGAGAAAAAAATGTAAAAATTGTTAAATTAGGAGTTTTAATAGTTTGAATAAATGAGTAGTCCGGCTTAAAAATTAAGTCATGTTGCTTACAATTGTTAGTGTATGAAACAGAGTTTGATTTTTCCCCTTTTTGAGTCTTTTACATTCTGAGACCGCCATTTGTAAATACGTGACGATAGGATTTATGTTTATTCTGTTGCCTTTAAATATATGTAAACTTATAAACAATGATTCAAATTGACGGTAATTGAATTCTAATATATCAATTTCCGTATTTATGTTTGACGAAAAAGTTTCTAAGATCAAGCAATAAATGGAATAATTCCATTTTAATTTTTGGCACAAATAAAATTCATGAATTTGTACTAGATTGATATGAATGAATCATATATGCAAATGTAATTGCTTTTTTTGAATTTGTAATTTCGAATCGAATCTTTAGAAATCGAAGGATGGAGGAGATTTGTTTAATTTCTCTCCCCCCACCCCCACCCCCGTAAATTTGCATGAAGGGCTGTCTGTCTGTCAGATGATTTCATCTCATGTCAGATCGACATGTGGCAAAAAAAAAAAAAAAAGAATAAGACCGATGCTCTGAAAAACTTTTGATCGTTTGCCAATTTCCAAAACGCACACAACAAACGGTTCTCCCGCGCTTGATGACGTCACAAAGGGCTCGGAGATTTTAAGCTCTTTTTTTCTACACATAGGTCCAGGTGTTTTTTACAAGGAGTGCCTTTCTTTTTTATTTTTTTTGAAATATAAAATCCCTCCCCTGTCATCCATCCCTCACCCTTCCTTCCTTCAGCCCTGGGGCTCTTCGTCTGCTCGAATAAAGGGTTACTAAGGATTACGCACTCTCCAATTCAAGGACAGGAGTAGTTTGACCCCGATTCGAAAATCCACGCACAAAAGAGGGTGGTTTTCAATTATATGAAATTTAAAATGGACCCTAGCAGTAGCTTAGATGCTAGTCAACGATTTTTGATAAAATTAATAAAAAGCTTCTGTTCATATTTCAAAACCTTTGAAATTTCATTATGAGGGGGAGAGACAACGATAAAAGGGTTAAGGGGGAGTGGACAGTGACCAGATGCAGCCTATTGAGAAGTCACATTTGAAATAGTGCAGAATAGGTTAACTGAATTTCTAACGACCATCATCTATGAATAACGAATTTATAACAAAAAAAAGAGAAAATTATTAGAATTAATATTCCAAGATAAAAGAATCTATTATATTGGCCTGTCCAGAATATTAAAATACAAGAGGGAGAAATTGAAGTCAAGTGAGAAAAAAAAAAACAAGTAAATATTCATAGCTCTTGTAGTAAGGAATGAAGAAAAGAGAAGAGCAGCTATTTCGTTTATTAAGGGACTTCAAATCGACGTTTCGGTCAAGTATACGTCCATCTTCAGGGCTGAAGTGTGTCAACAAAACTCCTCAAAAAGTTGATTGGCATTGTTGTGTAAACATTTTCCTTCCCATGAAATAAGGACCAAAGGCTATGCAAGTCAAGGTTACATGTAGCAGTACTTTAGGTTAGATCTAACCTTGACTGACCTGACTTATTAAGGCACTTTAAGCCAACATTTCGGGAAGGTATACCACCATCTTCAGGGCTGAAGTGTCTGAAAAAGTTGAGTATTATAGTTGTTAACCTTCCTAACCTTGCAGTCTTTGGTCGTTATTTCATGACAATGGCATTCAACTTTTTGAAGAGTTTTGTTGACACACTTCAGAAGATGAACGTATACCTGACCGAAACGTCGGCTTGAAGTGCCTTAATAAACGAAATAAATCTAGATAGGTAAGAAGAAGAAGAAAATTCGCAGCTAGTTATATTTCATTATTTTTATTCCCATTATGTTGACGTTTCGATCCCGGTTGGGATCATTCTCAGAACAAATGGGTGTTAAATATATGTAAATTATATAATTCAATCATATATCATTCATAGAACTCGAAAAGATACAAATCTTCTTCTTCTTCTTCTCCTCCTCGCCTTGTCCCACGATGCGGGGTCGGCGGACCTCACTCTTTCCCTCCAACTTTATTTTACTTTTTTACGACCGGAAGAAATAGGACAGGCCGGCCCGTCGCACTGTCTGACGCCTGATGAGAAGAGGAAGGAAGAGACAGACATTTAAAGAACGGAAGGACTGCCTGTCCTAGCTCGGGCAGCTCGTGGTCGCCATCCACGTACCCAGATGTGGGCCCCTGAGCAAGAAGAGATACAAATATGAATATGAATAAATTATATTAATTAGAATACAATTGAAAATTAAGTGGTCAAGAGACATATTTAACACCCATTTGCTCTGAGAATGATCCCAACCGGAATCGAAACGTCAACATAATGGGAATAAAAATAATGAAATTTAACTAGCTGCGAATTTTCTTCTTCTCCTACCTATCCAGATTGAACTACCAGCTATAAGCCCTACGTATCGAAATAAACCTAGCTGCAATTGCTCTTTTCTTCATTCCTTACTACAAGATCTACTCATGCTATCCACCTCATAAGATGATAGAACTGGTCTCTAAAATATCAAACTAAACGACCAACAACGAACGAGAAATTGTCCTATTATCAGCTGGACTAACCACTTGTAGACATTGTGAATGAGTCAATTGAAGGGGAATATTTAAAGAATGAAATTTCACTAACGATTCTTTAAAAGGGACATTAAATATTTCAATCATACAAAATTTACTAAAACCAAAACACGTTATACAATAATACATAATTTTGTTAAAAATATGATTGTGAAACAAGTAATTATATAAGCCTCTGAATAAAAACACTTTGGAACATTCGTTTAATATCTGAAAAAGATAAAATCATTTAGATTTGTTAGATGACAGCACTATCATCATTCTCGCAAAATATACCTTTATTCAGGTAAAAAAAAATAAGAAGAAATAAGAAGGTTATTTCTATACGCTTTGTCTTTTATTTGCAACGCCTCTAACTCACGATTTCTTAAAAAAAATATATATTTTTTAATAAATATTCCAAGAAAAATAATTCTTTACCTTTATGAATATTAATATATACGATTATATGGGAAAAACATCAAAATTCATTGAAAGATTATTTTTTGATATTTTTTTTTTTGTTTTCCATAAATTGATTTTTTATAATTAATTCCAAAGCTAAAATCTTTTTTAAATTTTGAATAAATTTAAATAATTTTAGTATATTAAAGAAAAAGATTACAAGATATTAGAACTGCATGAGGCGCAGCCCTTTTTTGGGCAATTGCCCAACCTAAAATATTTTATCAATGATGAGTAGAGTTTGAATTTATTTAAAGGAAGCTCGCCCGAATAAGGTAATAATATAAACTTTCCTTTTCATACTTTTGAGTAGCCCTCGAGTTTAAATTATAAAACCCCTGACTACGCCCTATACAGGCTATACATATTTATAAAAGAAATCAAACCTTTATTTGAGTGAATTATGATTTTTAAATTGACAAATAGGTAATAGAATATCTTAAATGATTTATTTATAAATTATTATTCAAATTCATTTATTACTTGTTGATATATTTATTATTATATAACTAGATATTAAATAAACAAACTAGATCTATTCAAATATATTCCATAAATTCCAATTATGAAATATGAATCAGGTTCACTTTTTCATTTTCTGAGTAGTTAAGGTAGCCAAAAGCAAAATTATAAATTGCTTTAAATTCAGGAAACATTTTGGGCATTTTTTTGGCCTTCTTCAGGGGCCTTAAAAATTAAATAAAGACTAGGGTCCGATCGAAACAAGATTTTCAGCCAAAACCGAAACCCGAATTTCGGCCTCAATCTTAGTTTCGACCGAAACCGAAACTTGTATTTCCTATACAAAATTCATATCATTTTACCTTCTTTTTTTTTTTTTTTTTTTTTGAAATTTTTTTCCGCCCTGGGGAAAATTTTTTTTCCTTCTGTTTTTTTTTTTTTTTGCGTGCGAATCTCATTCCATCTTTCAGACTCAGGTTTCGGCCGGTTTTTAGCCGAAACCGAAACCAGGATTTTTGGCCGAATCTGGCCGAAACCGAAACCAAATATTAGGTTGGTTCCTAATAAAGAGCATAAAATATG
Source organism: Euborellia annulipes (assembly GCA_023213315.1). NCBI lineage: Eukaryota > Metazoa > Arthropoda > Insecta > Dermaptera > Anisolabididae > Euborellia > Euborellia annulipes. Next base: position 2,620 of record JAKCPI010011545.1, on the reverse strand, counting down.
TAACTATCAACATCTGCTACTTTTTTATTTTTCTTAATCTAATACAACTTTGTGGGTTTTTATTGTATTTTTTATAGATTATATTTTTATATTTTATAGAAAGTGCCACAATAACATGTTATAATAAAATGTAAGAAAATATTTTAGCTCTGAAGATGGCCTAGACCAGTAGCCGAAACGTCAGCCTGGAACGGCAAAAATAAAAGAAATAATTTTGGCTGCCTATGTCTTTTGACTCCTGTATTTTTTAAGGTCCTGAAGAAGCCCGTAGAAATGGTCGAAACGTCGATAGAAAATAAAACAATTTTTTTTTTTTTTATTTTGCTTTTGACTGCTTAATCTCTTTATCATTAATTATACATACAGCCACTACTCCTGCAATGTAAGTTCAAGAGTACAGTCGACGTCACAAGTACCTGACGTGCTCGAGAGTGGAGCCTTGAGCTTAGTCAACTAAACCAATATTTTTAAAAAATAAATAAATAAATCATCTTTTACAATCATTTTTCAATCTAGAGATCCGTAAATCTTCTTTTTTTAAATGCAACTGATGGGGAAAAGACAACCCACCCCTTCCATAACAAATCCCCAACACAATTTGGTATTTGATTGTTAAGACCAAATTTCCCAATGTTCCCACAACTTTGGCAAAATTTTTTTGTTTTGGGGAAAACTTCCGACAGCTAAGCATTTTGGTTGCTCAAGGCTCTACTCTCGAGCACATCAGGCTCTTGTGGCGCCGACTATAAAGAATCATTTTTTCAAAATCTCCTTTTAAAATAAGATTGAAACGTATTGGGAGATTTATAACTCCAATTTTATTAAAAAACAAAACCGAGGCCACAAATAAATGGCAAAAAATTTCATAAATAATATATGAATTAATGAAATGTTTTTATCACAAGATCGCCAGCTACCACTAAAAGCACACAAAAAAATATAACTTAGATGAAAAATATAACAAAACAAAGCGCTTGTTAACAAAGAGAGAGAAAAAAAAATTATTTCCTTTAGCAAATTAGAATTAATGAAAATATTCATCAACTTAATTTGTATAAAGCATTAAGAATTTTTTTTTTAAGATAAATGATTAATAACTGAAATTCAAATGTGACTTAAGAAAAATGTATATATCAAAATTTTTTTACAAAAAAAAAAAAATTCTTTAATTATATATATAAAGAAATATTTATGTCAGAATATGAATGAAGGAGATTGCATGTGCCTACATCAATAGGCACAAAAAAAATCTATATATCTCTTGTGAAATTTTTTTAAAGCAATTTAAGCAGAGAAACAAAAAAACACAAATATTATGCTCTTAATGCCTTTTTAATTTCTTTTTTTTTTTTTTTACGTATGACTCGCAACATTTCATACCCATATAAATGACATTTACATAGAGAATTGTATGAATAAATAGTCTGCTACTTTCAGAATCCCCCTCTTTATTTATTTTTTTTTCTTTATCCCCACCATTATTCAATATCCTTATATGTGGGCAGTTGTTTATTCTGGTTTCTCAAATCAAAATCGTGACTTGAAAATATCCCCTCCCCAATTGATGTTTTCAAATAAAATAACAAAATAAATTTCATCTCAAGCAAAAATTAGAAAACTTGTTTTCATCTTTTTTTTTTTGTTTTTTTCTTCCATCTTCTGCTTGGAAAATTACAAATTTGGTCGGATGAAATTGCATGTGCCTCACATTTGTAATGTAATATAGTGAGGGGATTGTAAGGCTTACGGCTGCTTCTCTCTCTTTCTAATCTCTCTTTCTTCTTACATCGAATCCTTTTATTTATATTGCCTCTTTTCCTATTTATGAATGGCATTTATTAACGTTTTTTTTTTTTTCGATTTAGTCTTTTTTTTTTTCTAAGTAAATTGGCAAGCTACTCGCTTGTAGAAAACCTCGTTACAATAAAACACTTAGCAATGTATATATCTCTACACAAGTTGCATATTCATTGAACCAAATCCCATTTGCAATATTTTATTGGAATTTTAATTATTTAATTATATTAACCTTGGTTTACCCAAATTTTTTTTTTTTTATAAACATTAATTTTTTATGTGAATTAAAACATGTTTAAAATATGTAATCAAATTGAAATAAATAAATTTTATATCTGTTTTGTCTCATTAATTCAAGGTTCGTTAATTTTTTTTTACCGGGTTCAACTTGAAACAAAGGAAGTAGAATTTGTTTTAATGAATTACAACAACCGAATTATTAATTTCGCAATATTAAAATTTGGAATTATTATTATTTTTTTTGTATGCTAGAAATTTGAACGTGGGTTAATCGATTGTGTTTGAGGAGTTATTAATTGATGTTGGTTTTGTAATATTGATCTTAAATATTAATTACTTATTGTCACTAAAGTGGATATAAAATAAATTTAAATAATAAATTTTTCATTTACATTTTGGAAAGCGAGAGAAAAAATCTTTAACGTTTCCAAGGATCTGTTTGATTAGTTCACGTTCTGTTGAGTAAAAATTTGTTTTAAATATTTCAAATTTTTTTTGCTAAAAAAAAAAAAAAACTAAAATTTGTTGCTTTTAAAAAAGTTTTCACAATTAAAACTGACAAAATATATAAACATATTAATAA
>JAKCPI010011544.1:0-18450 GCA_023213315.1 Euborellia annulipes | reverse complement strand
GTCCGGGGCATCATGACCCCCCCTTGCCCCCCCCCCCTCGCTACGCCACTGATATCTGGCCAACTCTGGCTAACTGCAATATTACTGAAATATTCTTTCAATTTTGTTCCAGCAACATTATTCGTTATTATCTTTACTTCAGGAAAAAACGCTCTCAGCGATCAATTGGACTGAAGATAATACCTCAGAAACAATTGATCCTAATGTAATTAATAGATTTAATAATTAAATGATTTAAAAAAAAATTATTTATTTATTTTTATATGTTTCAGCAAAAAATAAGATATGAATTTATTAGTCTCCCTCAAATATAATCATTTATAGGCTAATATTAGTAGTGATACATACTATTAATGCATCCGAAATCTGTGGTAAGTGAATTAATTAATAATTTCCGTCTAAAAATTCTAATAACTTGTTTGTTTTTTTTAGCTAAACCAGTAGAAAAGAAAAAAATGTAATTATGTAGAATCATGTTATTTGTTCTCAGTTTGTAATATTAATATTAAAAAAATATTTAATTAACTTTGTTAATTAATTAAATAAATTTAATGAGGCAGTAATAAAAGTGAGCCTGTCTGCTAAAAACAAGGCGTTGTTTCGGATGAAATTTATGGGTTCATCTTCAGTACTTTATATGTAATTGATGCACAAAGTTATCATTTTTAGATATACAGAATAAAGATATACCGAATCTGTGTTTATTTTATTTATTTTTTTTAATTAGGAGAATATTTAAAGCGACATGAGGGTCTATTAAGGAACCCACACACAGTGGCGTCATTTCAACTTTTTCTTGGGGGGGGGGGGGCAAATTTTTTTCTTGGGGGACAAACATTTTTTTTCTTAAAATTTACTTACAAATAAGTACTCAAATTTAACCAAAATATATTTAATTTAATTAATTGTTTAATTTTGAACAGTTTGTATACTCGTAGATATATTTTGAAACATTTTATTTAGAATAATATAAAATTTTATAAAGGCCTTGGGGGAGGGGGGGGGGCAAATTATGTCACTGCCCCCAGCGTCTCTCGTCTTAGCCCTTGTAATAACCTAACTCGTGGTTTTCACGATTTTAATAAAACTTTAATTTGCATCAGTAGGTAGAACACTTCTTTAAAAAAAAATCTGGTGTAACTGGTCGCAGAACACATAACTTTTGATTTCGGTTCTTTGCTTGTCACACCAGATTTTTGTGCTGTCATTTATTTAGTTTACGGCAGTAGATTAGAATTCAAAATGCAAAATTTATGAACATAGAAAAATATTTATATTTTACAACCAGCTAGGGAGTCGAACTCCTTTATACTTTATTCGGCAACAGCAGCAATCTTCAGTGCCAATGAAAGTTTCCTTGTCATATACAGGGTGCGGCTCGGGAACTTACTTATTTTAAACAATGATAAAACAAAAAATATTGGAGATATCAATTTAATTAATTTATTTTTACATAGCGCGTACATTCAAACTTATTTTAATTGCTTTTTAAAAATAATATCTTGAAGGTGGCCCCCATTCTCCTTAAAACATTGAGAGAGTTGAATCCTGAAGTTTTGGACCTCTTTGGCCAGCATTTCCGTGTCGATCTTGGCAATCGCATCATGAATATTGTTCTTCAGCTGATCCCGGGTTTGCGGACGATTGGTATTTGAGATATACCCATAAAAAAACAAATACAGTGTGATATATCTGGCGAGCTGGCCACTCTAAATCATGATAAGACGTTCGGACAGTGTGCTTGCCAGATTTATCACCCTGCGATTGTTTTTTATAGGGATATCTCAAATCCTTGGAGTATAGCAATCGTACGCAAACCCTGGATCAGCTGAAGAACAATATTCGTGATGCTATCGCCAAGATCGACACGGAAATCTGGCCAAAGTGGTCCAAAGTCGACTCTCCCCATGTATTGAGCAGAACGGTGGCCACCTTCAAGATATCATTTTCAAAAAGCAATGAAAAAAAGTGTTTAAGGTGCGCTTCTCGAAAAACGGTTAGAACACGATTCAGTACCGAGTTACTCTAGGCGGCAAGAGATGGCGTTAGTTTTTTCCAAAGGGATACAAGGGATTTATTCCATTTCATTTGAAAGTTTCCAGCTAATTAATTAAGAGTAAAAAATTAATTATTTTTCAACACAATGATTAGTAATTTAATTATCTACAAGATATAGAGCGAATTTTTTAAAAAATATCTTTTATTTAATGCGATTAATCTAAAAAAAAATTTTATTTTTTCGAAAATCAAAAAAAGGGCTTCTATAACTTGTAGATATTTTAAATAGCTTTAATTTAAAAAAAAAATTGAGGTCGATAGCTTCAAAATTTTGCCGCTGAAAACTCCCAAAATTAGCACCCCGAGACGGGCACCTTAATGTAACGCTATGTAAAAAAAAAAAAACATTAAAATGATATTTTCAATACTTTTTGTTTTATCATTGTTCAAAATAAGGAAGTTCCGCGCCGCGCCCTGTATAATAAAAGGATAGTTTTTATAGGAAGCATCAGCATTATTTTTGGTCGAAAAAATTGAATAATTACCTTATTTTTGTGAGAGGAGATGAGTAACTTGAGAGCTCGACCCCTGGCAAGCAGGCAACCCCAGGGAAGAACTACCACGCTGGAAGCTGCTCCTGAGGCGTCGACGGTGGAAGGAGAAGAGAGGGAGAGTAGCTAGTAGCTAGTCAGTGTTAGCGAGACCTGTTAAATAATAAATTTATATAAGCAGGACGATAAATAAAATCTATTAAAATTTAATAATAGTCAAATAAAGAATGAAAGATCTAAATATATGAATTTTTTTTCGGCATCTTAGGCCATTTAGGCTAAACGTACACCAATTGAGCAAAAACGTTTTTGACTAATCGTGCCTAAAACTTTTTTTTTAGGCTTTCACAGTTGTTTTCATTAGTAAAAGAATTATATTTTCTGTTTAACTGTGGTTTATTTGTAAAAATTAATTTTTTCAATGCTTCTCTAAGGGTTAACGCACACCACAATTGAGCATGATTCGATATCATTGAAAGTCATTGAGCGTTTTGCTCAATCGGTGTGCTTTGGCATTGGACAAAATATTCGGCCATTGAAGCAAAAACGCTCAATAACATTTTGAACGATTTAAGGTTTCTTAAAGTAGTGGGCCGCGGCCCCCTAGGGGGCCATGGATTACCAGCAGGGGGACCGCAAAGAGTCTCAAATATAACAAATAAATTATTATTGTTAAATAAGTTTAAATACTTGAATTATAATTACAAAATGATAATATACAATATTTGCAACTACGTAGACCAGCGTTTCCCAAAAATTTTTTGACCGCAGCCCGGTAAGAGGTTTTAAAATATTTCACGACGCACCTTAAATTTTTATTTACAAAACAAATTTTATTTTTTTATAAAAATTAAGTTTCGCACTCGGTTTAGCTTGGTGTAGTTGGTAGCGCGCCTACCTTGTATACCAAGGGTCAGGGTCGCGGGTTTGGACCCCAGGCTGTCTGATGATTTTATTTAAGCCATTTAGATACCAAATTGTTTAAATAAGAATGCCTGGACCCCAAACACATACATATATATTCAAATAACGGTTATCGTCAAAGTCTTATATGTCCTGAGTTGCCGAAAAGACAGTGTGAATGTGTGTTTATGAGTGTGAATGTGAATGAGAAAAAAAAGTTATTTGTTTGTTTTAAACTATATGAAAGAGTACAAATACACACTTTGCCACTATTCCTAATGTCTAAATGTTGTAAAAAAATAATATGAAAAAATTTTTACAATTTTTTTTCACGATCCGGCAAATTTTTCCTATGACCCGGTGCCGGGTTTCGGAAATGCTGACATAAACTATTGACTTCATGCTTTAATTGCACTGTGCTACAAAATGAAACTTTTTTCTGGCCCCGTGAAAATTCCTTCAGATTCTTAAGTAAAATGACCTCCTGAATCCAAATATGACCTTCGTTTTCCCCCAGCACGTACCGTTTTCGGGGGGTAGCCCCCTACTTATTTCCACCCCTTTTCGTTAATTATAGGGCCACGAAAAAAATTTGGAGGGATGAAAAGGAATATTTTAGCCCTAACATTTCTTTAGAAGGTCTAGAGAAGTGAAAGGTTAAAAAGCATTAACATTTGGATCCAAGGGGGAGATGTGGGGGAGGATTTTGTCCCTTAAAATGCAAAAAAATCATTAAAAATGATCAATTTTTTCTGATTTTTTCACAATTTTTTCACTGATTTTCTACATATTCCAGCTGACAGACCCACTTCATCCTTCCTTAAACATTCCTCAACTAAAAAAAATATATAGGATAAAGCGGGTGGGGTGTGAGCGATTCCGAAGCCCTTGCAAGAAGATTTTTTTTCAATTATTGACAAGAAATAATTTCTACCCCTTTAGATAAAATATGGAAATATTGAAAGACATAGAAGAATCCGTATATTTAAGTTTAAATTTGTAAAAATCAGCCCAAAAAAATGAAAGTTAGCCTCATATTTGCAAATTTGACCAACTGAGCTGTGGATCTTCCATCTTCTTGCAAGGACTTCGGAATCGCCCACACCCCACCCGCTTTGTCCTATATATTTTTTTTTAGTTGAGGGATTTTTACGGAAGGGTGAGGTGGGTCTGTCAGCTGGAATATGTAGAAAATCAGTGAAAAAATTGTGAAAAAATCAGAAAAAAATTGATCATTTTTAATGATTTTTTTGCATTTTAAGGGACAAAATCCTCCCCCACATCTCCCCCTTGGATCCAAATGTTAATGCTTTTTAACCTTTCACTTCTCTAGACCTTCTAAAGAAATGTTAGGGCTAAAATATTCCTTTTCATCCCTCCAAATTTTTTTCGTGGCCCTATAATTAACGAAAAGGGGTGGAAATAAGTAGGGGGCTACCCCCCGAAAACGGTACGTGCTGGGGGAAAACGAAGGTCATATTTGGATTCAGGAGGTCATTTTACTTAAGAATCTGATGGAATTTTCTCGGGGCTTTTTTTCTTGTAGCACAGTGTTATTTCAAATATATAAATAGTAAATAAGAAATAGCATAGTTTTTTAAACAAACTGAAATAAAAAAAAGGGTTCTTAGGTCATAGCACAGTTGGTAAAGTATCCGCCTCTTGTGTTAGAGGTCAATGGTTCAAATCCAGTCTCATGCAACTAAAATTTATTTCAAATTAAATAACAAACGAAACAGGCCAAGAATTATCAATATTAGATGCAAGAGGTTTACTTGGCATGGATTTTGTTGCAGTTGGAGATGCAATTTAGGAATAAATAAATAAAATTTATTATCAGGATTTTTTATTGACGACCAACCACGGCAAATTGGTTTCGGTTAATAAAAAATAACCATCATCAGGTCTGAAATTTTCAAATTTATAAAATAAGGTAAGACATCCAAATTTAGAGAAGATAATAAATAGATATAAAATAATAAAAGAAAATAAATTTTATTTATTTATTCCTAAATTGCATCTCCACCTGCAACTAACTCCATGCCAAGTAAACCTCTTGCAACTCAAATTAATTAGCTACCAATATTTTTTTAACACTCACACTTTTTTTTTCATTCACACGTTACCAACTACACCAAGACCGAGGGCTACCAATACATTTAAACAAATAGAGAAAATGGCCATCGATGCCGAAAAAGACCTTAAAAAAAAAAATAGGGGGGCCGTGAGGTATTGACTTAGAATCCAAAGGACCACGACTTCAAAAAGTTTAAGAAGCACTGCTCTAGAGATTACGGGAAAATTAGTTCTATAATGTTTTGAGTTATTAGTCTTATTAAGCAATTTATTTGCAAAATTGATACTGTAATATAAAGATCAATATCCTGGACAAATTCTCATTTCTCCTTAACGTCAATGTTGACCAACTCTTTCCTAAAAGCTTTTTGTTTTACTCACTTTCAAAAACTGTTTTACAATTAACTCACTTTTTATATTTCTTTAAAAAGACAACATGATAATTTTCGACACGGGGCGCTTGTTGATAAATTCAAATAAATAGATCTCGAAAACTACAGTATTCAATTAGAAATCACAAGCCTCTATGATGAGAAAACAAAATACTTCGTTAGCTGTTTTTTTTATTCTTGATTAAAATACTTCTCCCTTTAAGTTGCCTATCCAAACCACTTACATTTAAGAAAATTACTATAGTAGAGTAAAGTCAAAGATTCGAAATAGTTGGCTAATATTAAAGTGTTAGTTGGTTTTAATTATAAACAGACAAATGATAAAACATATTGATCAATATTTTTGAAATCTTAGCTAAATTTTTAATGAATAACTCCATGGGCGTAGCCAGACATCTTGTTAGGGAGGGGGGGCAACCATTCGTTAGGACGAGAGGGGGGTTGCAATTAAAATAAACATAGATTATTAATTATTTATTAAATATAATTATAATTAAAATTTTCCTTATATAAGCTCATTATAAAAAAAAATTCCCAATTGGAAAAGTATATATTTGTTTTTAATTGATAAAAAATTTTCAGGGCATTGGCCCCCTTCTGGCTACGCCCATGAATAACTCTTTTGATTTGTAAAAGTGTTAGGTTTGTTAATATTTCAAGATTTACTTACCAAATGAATGATTTCTGGAATTAAAATGACGAGCGCAGGGACAACGTGAGAACTCTGGCGGCTTCTGTAGCCTTACTGACTGTGAGTGAGATGGTGATAGAAGCCAGGTTTGAAGCCGTTTTAAACCTGTGGCAACAAGAATCAAGAATCAAACCATGTAGAAAAATATATCTATATGAGTGAGCGAAGCAAAGTAATTATTATATCATTTCCTTTTGGAAGTAAAGCGAGGATTTTAAAATATTTTATTTTTTCATAATTCATTATCTGGCCCTTGACTGGATGGCTCAGAGGTAGAGCATTAGCTTTTCGTGTCCAAAGGTCAAGGGCTCGCATGCCGTCCCAAACGAGAAAATTTATTTCAATTGAATTGGATACCAGTCAATTGAATAAAAATAATTATATATTATTTTTAAGGATAAAGTTTTTTAAATTTTTCTTGCAAAAAAAAACATGACGTTACAATGAACCTACAGCCCTTAATTTTCTTCTAAATAAAATTTTTTATAAACCCAAAAACCTTTTATAATTTTAACCCTCTATTTCTCTTTCTCTTTCTTGGGGTCGGAGCCTCCCCTCCCCACCCGGCCCTGTTCTTACATTTATTATTATTATTTTGTTTTTTGCTGATGATAGAAGAGATTTATAATTTATTTAAAATTTGGAATAAACAAAACCGCAAATTGTACGAATATCCAGCCAACAGCGTGCGGAAGGATGTGGCAATTTGATATAAAAATCGTAATCACAGAAATATAAACGAGGAAAAAAAATTGTGTATTAGTTTAATCCAAGAAGAGTGGAAGAGTGGATATCAATGTAGAAGGTATGGTTGCTATGGTAACAAAATATAAATATTTTTCCATTTTACTTTCTCTTGCCTTTATGTATATGTTAATATCTTTATATATAAAGAGAGAGAGAGAAAGTAAAATGGAAAAATACCTCCGATGTCGAGATTTTGATGGATATACACGTTTTGAGGTCCCCTGAGTCCGAAAAAAAGGTTTTCGCGACATGGTCTGTCTGTCTGTGTGTGTGTGGGGGGGGGGTGTAAGTGTATGGGTTTGTCTGGATTCAATTTAAAGCATGAAGGAATTGAGCTAGGAGGTTGAAATTTTATATTTAAGTTAGGCACCCATCTAGGGCGTGAAAATAAGCTTTTAATCAAAATCGGCCAAAAAGTACTAGTACTTTACTGATGTATTTTTTCAGTTTTAAAGTTTTTTTTTTGATTTTCTCAAAATTCGTTCCAACGATTTTGATTAAAATTCAAAAATCAATTATTATTTAGATGCTCTTTGAAATGTATATACTCATTTTGCCATTGAAATCTTCTGAAGCACACTTTACTCTTGTACTTCATAGGAAAGATAGGAGAAATGGTTGCCATGGTAACAAAATATAAATATTTTCCCATGTTTATAAATTTGACATCTTAAATTCTAATATATTGGCGGAAACTAAATATATCTCGACACAAAAAATCTGGTGACAAGCACAGAACACAACTTTCAATTACCAAAGTCACACCAGATTGTTTCCTTTCGGCTTCTATCTTTTTTCGTCTGTTAGTAAAATATAAATACCTATGTCTATAAATTTTACATCTTGATTTCATGGGCCCCCCTCCCCCTTCACAGAAGGCTCCCGCCCCAAGAAAAATTGAGACAATTTGGGACCTTCCAGGCTCCCCGGAGGATGGCTGGTCCCAGCCAAATTCCCTAGCTTGATTTCTAATATACGACGTACAGTGCTGCCGAAAACTAAATACAGATATGTCGACACAAAAAATCTGGCGGAACTAGGTCAGAACACACCGAAGATAAAAGAAAGTGTGATGTGCGACCTATCACACCAGATTTTAAAGAGTGATTTATTGAATAAATTTATTTTACACCGCGAAAGTGGGAAAACCTGATTCAAGTCCATTGGGCACGATTTGCCCAAACAAAACAAACTCGCAAAGGATATATTGACTGGCTAATTTACAGTCTTTTGGACGTTGTTTGAAAAAAATTCCAACCTTTCCAAACTAGACCGAAACTCCTCAAACTACGCTGATTTTTCGGCAAGGGTGTAGGAAGGGAATCTAATTCTCATCACTCATCAAACTTTAAGCTCTATCTAGTTAAAATTATTTTTTTTGCAGGAATATTTTTGAAATGGCAAAAATATTTTTACTGCTATTTCTAGTGAGTTTAGTCTCAAGCCAATTAGAACAAATTCAGCCATCAACATCAACAGTTAGGACAACACCAACACCATCGCCAGAAGGTAAGATATTTTAATTATGCTTTGATAAGAGAATTAATATATAAATTGGAGATACATCACACAACATGCCATTATTTTAGTTACTCGTGACATTTTAAGTATAAATCACAGGAATTCATAACTCTATACTAGTTATACTTATGCTATGTTCATTTTGAATTATTTAAGACAGTGGTTCCCAACCTGTAGCCTATCGCCCCCTTTCTGGAGGTTGACTATTACCTATCGCCCCAATTTCATTTATCTCTACCCATATCTTTTAAAAATCTAATATAATAATTTTATTTTTATGAAGAAAATAACAAAAATGGATCTTTTTTTTTCAGCGGTCAATCTTAATTTAATGAAAACAAAAGTGACGTTTCGATTCTAGAATGGAATAATCTTCAGACTTTTTTATTTTTATGACAATTTTTTGTCCACACTGGCCATCTATTTCTTTTTGATTTTTGTTTTTTTAAATTTTAGTCAACTCTAATAATTTTTTCCCCTATGAATACTCATCGCCCCCCCACTTATTTATTGCCCCCCTGATAACCCAAATCGCTCACTTGGGGGGCGATTACCCCCAGGTTGGGAATCACTGATTTAAGACAAGTCCATATAAAATCAGCATCTACACTGAAGATGACTGATGATTTTTCCCCTTTTTTCGTTCTATTCTGTCTATAAGACAGGAACAAATTTTTGGCTTCTTTTTTCGACTGTCAGTAAATATTATTTTAAATATGAAATTTCTAAATTGTAAATGAATCTAAAAAATTTGAAAATTTTCTCTCTACTTTACAACCAGGGGCGTATATAGAAATTTTTTTCGGGGGGGGGCCCAAACTCGAAAATTTTTCTGCGGAAAATTTTTTTTTTCAAGAAACTATATTTTTTTTCACACGAAATTTTTTGCGGAACATTTTTTCTATTGCGGAACCAAAGTTGTCCATCCTGCGGAAAACTTTGTTGCGCTGATGTCTGTATATCCCTATATATGTATATGTGTTTGGGAAATTTCGGGGGGGCCCGGGCCCCCTCGGCCCCCCCCCCCATAAATACGCCCCTGTTTACAACACAAATTTCCCCCTCTTTTTAAGTAAAAATTTTAGGCTCCGTCTCTTAAGCCAATACTCTGGGAACTTAGGTACGTCTGATTTCCATTCAAAACGAAAACCAGGCGGTTTGACCAAATTTTAAAAAACTTTAGTTTTATTTTTTTTTTATGTTAGTATATATAAATTTTTGAATTTCAAATTAAATATTCAAAATTCTTTTGCAGATAAGCTAAGAAAAAGTAAAAGTAAATGTGAATGCGAATGCAAAAATGTGGATGAGGTTTATGAGATTGAAAAAGAAGATAGATTGAAACTAGTTAAATGGCTTGTGAAAGGTAAATGCCCAGACAAATCCAATATCCAAGAATCCGAGGAATACAAGGAAGTAGAATATCCAGGCTATGATGGATTTTATAACAATCTTGGAAGACCCGAACTTGGAGCTGTTGGTATGTATAGCCATTTTCTTAATATCAAAAATTTAATTAAATGTATACAATACTAAAAACAGATTGGAAATATGAGATTGCAATTAGTGAAGTTATTTTCACATTGCGCATGTTTCCGATATTTCTGAATGGCTCTTTTACTATAATAATATACTGTAGGTAGTTTAATACTGTATATTTAAAGTTTGTTTTCCTGACTGATAACTAGGTTATTTGTCCTAGGGCCTTGGTGGGGGTGTTAGCGTGCTGATTTTCTGTATCAAGGATCGCGGGTTTGCATCCCGACTCATGCGACAATTTATTTTAATTTAATTGGCCACCAATAAATTGAAATAAATAGAGACGAGGTCTAAATGACCCATATACAGTATTGGTAGCACGGATTGAGGATGGGCAAATAAAATTTCCGAAACGTCTTCCTTTTGGCATTTGACATCCAAAGGCTCTCTTTATTTGCTGCACCTGTACTTGCGCTTTTCCATTCCATAACATCAACAGTAACTTTTCTTCAACTTATAAATATTTTTCTGTTTATAAATTTTACATCTAGAATTCAAACGTACCCTACTGTCGGAAACTAAATATATCTACCTTTTCCAATAGGATTCGAACCAGTAGGTTCAATCAAAAGTCAAAAAGTTTTCTAAAACACAACTTTATTTGACCCCAGACAATGTTTTGTCCACTTGCTAAATCCTACAGCAAGCGGACGAAACATTGTCTGGGGTTAAATAAAATTTTGTTTTAGAAAACTTTTTGACTTTTGATTGAACCTAGTAGTCCGAATTCTATTGGAAATTGTAAAGAAGGTTCCTGAGCTTCATCAAATCTAAATATATCTAAAAACAAAAAATCTGCGACCAAATACACCAGATTTTTTTAATTTTGAGAATAGATAGGGTTCAATGATCTATGATTTTTCCAGGTTTATTTGGAGGCCCCATTTTTCATATTCTTCCTTGAGCTAGCGAAGCATGTATTCGATGTCGTCTTTGGGAAAAATTAAATAAGAATAAAAGATCTGAAAAGATCTAAAGTTTTTGAAAATAGATACAAAAGTTTAGAGATACTAGATTTTGGGAATGATATAGTGCCAGAAAACTTGTCCCATTGGGGGAGGTCATTGAGACAATTGAAGAGTGATATTGATTAGTTAACTATAAGTAGTGTATGGCATGGCACAAAAATAAATAAAAAAAAAAAAGTAGTGTACAAGTTTTTAAAGCATAGGGAAGATAGCTCTTTTGTGTTCTGAACATATGTTCTAATTAGGAACCGACCGAATATTCGATTTCGGTTACGGTTTCGGTCAGTTTCGGCCAAAAATCCTGGTTTCAGCCGTAGTTTCGGTTTCGGCCAAAAAGTAGCCGAAACTCTCGGCCGGCCGAAACCTGAGTCTGAAAAGATGGGATGAGACTACTATGCAAAAAAAAAAAGTAAAAATGTCAAATGATTTGTACTTGAGGGAGAAAAAAATTTAGCTCACGGGAGGAGAAAAAATTTTCAGCAGGGCGGAAAAAATTTCAAAAAAAAAAAAGGTAAAATGATATGAATTTTTTATAGGAAATACCAGTTTCGGTTTCGGTTACGGTTTGGGCCGAAACTAAGATTGAGGCCGAATATTCGGTTTCGGTTGAAAATCTTGTTTCGGTCGGACCCTAGTTCTAATGCATATACTAATTGGAGTAAACCATTAATGATATTTTGTGTTTACAGATACGCCTTTACTTCGTCGTACACCAGCCGCTTATGTGGACGGAACTTATGAACCTATAAATGAAAGACGACCTAACCCACTTAAAATAAGTCAAGAATTATTTGAAGAAAAAAAATTCATTTTTGGAAACAACACAATGACAGAGAGTGCTCGAACAGCTTTTCTTGTATTTTTCGGTAAAAACAATTAATTTAAGCCGGCCATTCACGAACGCTCCAAATGGATGTCATCCATTTGGATTATATCCAAAAAATTACCCCCATTCACGGTCACTCCACGTCCAGTACGTGTTTCATCGAGTGTGTGTGCTTTTCTTATAACCTATTTTGCATTAATATGGATACAGATTTACTTTTATTGGCTTCTGTTGGGTTATTAACTGCTGCTGCGAAGGCTTGGTGTCCCTCCACGTGAATTTCCCCATTCACAATCACTTTGTGTGATGGACGGATGGCTTGACGAAACTGGATTTTGAACTGATAGGAAATCCAACTCATCCTATTACTCCACACATTTGTTTTTCTCCACTCACGGTCAGTTTTTGGAGTGACATCGCTCCATTTTGACGGATGGAGCGATCGTGAATGGCAGGCTTTAAATGTATTATGCCTATTATTAAAAACTAAAAAAAATAAATAAATTTTCCTAGGTCAACAAGTTGTTGAGGAAATTTTAGATGCACAACGTCCAGCATGTCCTCCAGAATATTTTAATATTAAAATCCCAGTAAATCATACCTATGATCCAACTGGCAATTCAGAAATGCCCTTTCTCCGAACACGATATGATGTTCGTACAGGACAAAGTCCCGGAAATCCACGACAACAGGTTAGAAATTTATATAAAAATATTTATTTAATTTTGACAAAAGAAAGCATTTCAATTCTAAAGAACAACTTCAGGCAAGAAATCTTCACTTTAATGCACTTAAGTGAGCAGTCTTAGTTAGCATCTGGGAGAATATAGATGCAAAAGAATTTTTAAAAAAATTTACCTGCCACCGATCCCTATGAGAGGCATATAAAAAGGTTGATTTTATCCTCCAGAGGTACCTTCATTTATGATCTGATTAATTCCTTCAAATTGAAGTATTTCTTCCTTTAGGTGTTTTGAATTGAGGTTGAGGAAGCAAGTGGTTAAATTATTGCTTAATAAGAGATTTATTGTAGAGAATTTAATAGAAATTGATAAAAATGATTTTTTTGTTTGTAGCTGAATGAAATAACGCCTTGGATCGACGGTGGCCTTATCTATGGTACTAGTCGTGCGTGGTGTGATTATCTAAGGACGTATAATAATGGAAGTAGACCCAAGAAGGGCCACTTAGCCTCACTTAATGGAACGGGACTTTATCCTGAGAAAAATCTTGTCCAATTACCGATGGCAAATCCTCCACCACCTTTCCATCATAAAGATTTCAAAAAAAACACGAAACTTCTCCGGTAGATAGATTTTACAGTAAGTTTTTCTCTTTTAAATATTCTTTCTCTTGTCAATAATTTCAACCTATATAATAAAAATAAATAGTGTTTATCAGTGATGTAATGAATATTAAAAATTATGTATATGTTAGGAGGGAAGGAGGGGGGGGGGGGCGGTGTCGTAAGAATTTTAGAAAGGCAATAATATTGTCAAATATAACAGCCACTTCATCTCTTCAATTTTAGAAAGGTTTAGTTGGAAGAGAGCACAAAAAGGTTGGAAAACACTGCCTTAATTGAATCTTTTATTTCAGAAACCACCTAAGTGCGCATTTTTCAACTTTCGGAAAACTAAAAAAACTGTTTTGCAGCTTAAGTATAGGTCTAGTCTTCTTCAATATTTTTTTACCAAATCAAAAACATGCTATTGGAATAATCTATTTAAAAAATTATTTTTTTCCTTTAAGTTCTTTGAGTAATCAATTTTTGAAAAAATTGCACTTAGGTGGTTTCTGCAATAAATGAGTGATTTATTAAAAATTATTATTGAATTTAAGTCAAACCATTAATTTTACCTGTTTTGGTATCAAAGGTAAATAACAGACACACTTAAGTATAAAAAGAGTGTTTTTACTATGCCTAAATCGAAAAATACAAGTAGACTACACGCTACAGTATGTCTATATACACAGCGTCGTACTGGAGTCCTTTGAGCCTAGCATTCCGAATAATGTTCCGTTTGTATTTTTCTTCGTGCACAACTCCACGCCTAGGCCTGGGAATAGGTTCATCATCTGAACCAGCCGACATGGCTTAAGAACTATATAATGTAATAATAAACAACAAAATAGCACCTAATTTTCAACGAAAACTAACCACTCAGTGTTAGGTAACCTTTGAATCAAACCAGCGAGTCACAAAACACGTGATGTCTACAGGGCACGAGTGAAATTTACCGCAGAAAGAACCTAAGCGACGGCGCTTGGGTTCTTTCTGAAATAAACGGATTATTTCCAAGGCTGCCAAATAGCATTGCTGATGAGGAACATTGGTTATTTCGGCACTAAAAGATGTATTTACCTTTAAATTGTACATTAGCACCAAAAACACATTTTTTGAAATTTGTCCCTTAGGTGGTTTCTGAAATAAACGATTCAATTGTTGTTCTAAATTTATTATTTTATTGTTCAGCTGTTTTTAAAATGAATTTGTGTTTGATTGGATGCACCTGGATCCAGAACGTTCACCTTTCGTGCCGAGAGCACTATCTTTATCCTGGATTGCCGGTTAAAATTGAATTGATATCCATATGCAAAAAAAAAAAATTCTAAAGACCAAAAGCAAAATTTTTTCATCTTATTTTCTACACTCTATATGAAAAGTCATCGATCTTTATACATATAAAGGAATTAGCCGTTTAACAATTAATCAATTTTTATTCTTTTTTTTTTTTTTTTTTTTTTTAGAATTAGGTAATCCTCGGGGACATGAGAATCCATTTCTTTTAACTTTCGGGATTCTTTGGTTTCGGTGGCATAATTTCATTGCTGATGTTCTACATGAATTTCATGAAAATTGGACAGATGAGCAAATTTTTAATGAAGCAAGAAAATGGACGATTGCTACTCAGCAGCATATAACGGTCAATACATGGCTCCCGCATTTTCTAGGAGAAACAATTTCTAAATATAAAGGTAATAAATTAATAATTTTTTAATTTACTGACGTAAACATTCAACCTTTTGACCTCTGAATCAAAAGAAGCGAGAGGCTAGGCGAATAATCTGTGAATTGTACCAGTAGCGTAACGTTTTTTAGCTGGGCCCCCCCCCCGCAAACCTTTATTTCGGGCCCCATTATTAGACCATACAAAAAATATTTTTAAAATACTGTATATCCCTGAACCCTGAAGGCCCGGGCCCTCTCAAAGAGAAATTTTCATTAAATTTTTTACCGTTTTTCTTGGAGCCCTGAGGGCCCCGAGCCCTCTCAAAGAGTTTTCATTAAATTTTTTACCGTTTTTATCGGGGCCCTCTCAAAGAGAAATTTTCATTATTTTTTTTTTTTATCTAAATTTTTCCGTTTTTATCGGAGATACAGATTTTTAGCCAGGCCCGGCCCGGCCATGGGCCCCCCAAGGTCCCGGGCCCCCGCATCGCGGGGTCTGCGGGGGCGTACGTTACGCCACTGAATTGTACTGTATATCTAAATTTGAAACACAAACAAGTTTCGAGACTCCTCCTGAGGTAGAAAAATGGAAGATAATTTCTTTTCCCTAGATGAAGATATAAAGAATCCAATTTGTTATGGTTATGATTAGGGCTCGGATTTATAGGCACTTAAAATCTTTAAAATAGGCAGGCAACTAAGCACTAAAAATTATTAAAATAGGCATTTAAAAAGGCATTTATTGTAAAAATAGGCACTTAAAAGGCAGAAATTAAGAAATAATATAAAAAATTTTAAAAATTGATGTCTTATTTTTGGTATTCTGGTGTGACTGATCGCACAGCACACAATTTTTCTTAATTTCGGTAATTTAAAGGCTCATTCTGTACTTGTTTGCCAGAATATAAATACAAATCAAATTTTTAAGTACTAATTTTTAAAATTTTACATTAAAAATAAATTTTTTTTTCAAAAAAAAGTTTTTTTTTCAAATCTCGGGGGGGGGGGGAGGGTAATTACTCCCTTTACCCCCCCTCTGAAATATTTCCTTGATAATTCAAAAAATTTTAAATTTAGGCTATGTATAGCTAGTAAAAAATTGAAATTGGCTATTTGAACTTAAAATAGGCACTAAAAAAGGCATTTATAGATGAAATAGGCACTAATACCCAGAATCGGCAAAAATAGGCATTATAGGCACTAACAAATGCCTCTTATTTTATTCAGAATTTCATGAAACGTATACATATCATATTGGCCTAAATTTTAAGCCATAAATTAAAAAAAGGCAAATAGGGCGAAATCCGAGCCCTAGTTATGATACTTTACTCAGCCTTAAATTATTTCAATTTATAATTTTCTTTATTTTAGGCTATAATCCTTCTGTGGATCCTCAAATTGACCAGCTTTTTCAAGGTGCTGCTTTTAGGTTCGGTCACACTTTAGTTCCAAAAGGTTTGTAATTAAAAAATTTAATAATTATTATTTTTAATTGTGTAAGTTCAGAATCAGCCTCTAAATCAGAGCAGAAATTAAAATTAAATTAAGTATTGAAAATGTGCCTGAACCTTTAATTAATATTATTTAATCAAATTATGGCCGGGGAGCAGTGGCTCAGTGGGAAGACATTAGCTTCTCGCACCGGAGTCCCGGGTTCGCTTCCCGTCCCAAGCGAGAAAAATTTATGCCCGTCCGCCCGAACCCGTTTATTTAGACTTGCTACCAGCCCGTAATTTTTTCATGGCCCCCAAAACCCGCCCGGCCCTGTCCACGGGCCGGGCGGGCTACGGGCTACGGGCTTGCCCGTACCCGTGCAGGGCTCTAAGTTAAGTCAAATAAAAAGCCTTTATATGCTTCTCGGAGACGTTTTTATATATATACATGTGTATATATATAGATATATATATATTTAAAGTCTCAATCTCAGTCCGTATCGAACTATATAATAAAGGTGGTCATTAATGGTACAGAATATGTACATAAAAATTTGATATACCTAGTAATGTAAAAGTCTCGAAGTGGTTCGCACAGGTGAAGTTCATATAAGAGAAAATATTATCAAATTTATAGGCACATATGCTTAATGACCTCTTTTATTCTACGTATAATTCGATACTGACTGATGATAAGACATTCAATATATCTCGAAACATCTCCGGAGTCGAGTAGCATATAAAGGCTATTTATAGCTGAACCTGCTCTTATTTAAATCAAATAACATTCACAACAACCAAATTCTATTGATCCATGACACAACGCTCATAAGAGTAAACTATGGGGAGCCCAGTTTATGTTTGAGATTGAAAAACAGCTTTTCTTTAATTATTTGATTTTTTAGGAATTAGATTGATGAGGAAAATTTCAAACGAAGACCGAACATGTGAACGTTATACTCCACCAGATTCCTTTCTTCGAACTTGTAACAGCTTTTGGAGACCTGAGGTAAATAATGCCAAGATACCGCAAGTCCACATTCGTATTTATCCTCCCCCCCCCTCCAGAATATAATACCTATATATGCGAGGGTGTTGCTGTGTCATCCGCACCTCAGAAAGGGACGTAAAAATGGTTCACTCAGGGTGAATCACCCTCAATGACGTACTAGCTGCGTCACCCGTATTCGGGGAACTTTGCATTTGGTCAGCAGTAGCGTACTGACACGTTTTGAGGTCCCCTGAATCCATTGTACTATGGTGCACAAAATATGTTTAGTTTACAAGATAAAAGCGAAAAACTGAAATCCAAAAAAGTGGTTTTCGCAACATGGCCTGTGTGTCTGTGTGTGTGTATGTATGTCTGTGAACAAAATATCTCAAGAACGAAAAGAGCTAGGAGGTTGAAATTTGAGATTTAAGTCCTGGGACGTAACACGAAGCTTTTGAACAAAATCAGTCAGAGTACTAGTACTTTACTGATGTAGTTTTCAGTTTTTTTTTTTTCGATTTTCTCAAAATTCGCTCTAATGATTTTAATTAAAATTTACAAATCAATTAGTTTTTAAATGCTCTTTAAAATGCCAACTTCTCTTACTAAAGGTAAAAGAAAGTTGTGTGCTGTGCAACTAGTCACACCATATTTTTTAAATAATATTAATATTAAATTATATTCGGAGTTGAAGAAAGGGCGTGAGGAACTTCGTTCCTGGCGGGGGTCCCACGACCGCACATGTTTGCTGGGGGAGGGTCGGGTGGGAGGGCGAAGTTAAGAGAACTTTTTGAAATGTGAAATTTTAGGGGGAGGAAAAGAGTTTTATTTACCTATTGTATTTATTCTTAAGAAAGTCAG
>JAKCPI010011543.1:0-33964 GCA_023213315.1 Euborellia annulipes | reverse complement strand
CCCGTACTTAAATTGACTCCTTTCTTCTACATTTTTTTTTTGCTTATCATTGATTTGATAAGGAAATTAATGTTGTCCCTCTGCTTCCATAAAAGATTCTTCTTCTTCTTTGTATTGGCGTGATTTGGTTCGTTGGCCTCGAACCCATCACCATCAACTACCCTATTTGCATGCAGCGCATATTCAACTGAGACGATAACTATCTGACAAAGGGCTTTGGACTTTTCTTCAAGGCCAACACGAAATCTATATTTATATAACATTTGCATAATATTACAAATACAAAGGACTATTTGCGCAGTATTGAAGGGTGGGTGGGCATTTATTCAATCATCTCTCCCTGATGTTTTTCTTTGAAAGTTCTAGAAAATTATTAGTGTAGATAGGTGGGTGGTAGGGTTTGGACACCGGTGGAAACCGAAACCGGTTTTTTGGTTCCAATTTTCAAAAAACCGAGAAACCGAGTTTTCCCGAAAAACCGAATTCGGTTTTTCTTTAAATTTTTTCTTCAGTAATATTTGTATTCTAATAATAAATTAGCCCGTGAACCCATGGCTCAGAGAGAAGACATCGCTTCTAGTGGCTTGGGGTTTCGGGTTCGTTTCCCGTCCCAAGCGAGAAAAATTTATTTCATTTGAATTGGCTATCAATCATTTGAAATAAATAGGGAATTGCCTTAGATGCCGAATTTTCCAATACTTAAATAATCTATATATAATAATAGCGGACTGTCCGTCTGTCTGTCCGTGCGTCTGTCTCGCTCTGTTTGACCAACTTTCCGTTGGAATGACGAAATTGTGCAGTCTTATAGAGGACGTTATCGAGATTCCAGGAAAAAAACTCCGGTCCCGAATTTCTTACAATTTTTGAGTCAAAAAAATAAATAAATAACACATTTACCTTTCTTCACCTCCAGTCACACTCACATTCACAGTCTTTTCGGCAACTTAGGCCATATAAGACTTTACGAAAACCGTTATATATGATAATAGGCCTATCTATTGGGGGGTCAGGCATTTCTATTTAAGCCATTTGGTATTCAAATGGCTTAAATAAAATCATCGGACTGTCTGGGGTCCGAACTACGCGACGTCCTGTATAGAAGGTAGGCACGCTACCAACTACACCAAGCCCGGTGACAATTTTTTGAGTTATTAATTCCCAAAGTTACGATTTCTCCCATAGGAAATGTAGGGAGAAATATATAAGCTTATGTATTTTTTGGATTTTTTGTATTCTATGAATTTAAGCAAATCCTCAAGCAGGCACTGGTTGGAATAGTAGTAATAATAATTTTCTTGGGTTCGGATCGCAGGTAGTCCGATTTGCATACAAATTGGCTGAAATAAGAATGCCTGAACCCCCAAAGATATATTCATTAATAACGGTTATCGTTTAAGATGTTGACAAAAAACCGGTTTTTCCGCTTTGTAAAAAACCAAAAACTGGTTTTCAAAATTTTCCGGTTTTTTCCAAACTTCAGTGGGTGGATCTGGATTAGGCCTACACAATTTTTAGAATTTTCGAGGCATCGATAGGCCTATATAAGTCCATTACGACATTTATCAAAATTATTCTTATCCGCAAGCATGGGCGTAACTAGGAAATTTGGCTGGGGGGGGCATGGAACCAGTCGGGGCCTTGACTCAATTTTTCTTGGGTTAGGGACTTTTCTGGGGAGGCCACGAGCCTTCTCGCCCCGGGAGTCTCCTAATTACGCCCATGTCCGCAAAAGAGATGAGACGGAAGTTTAAATTAAAAGCTTTGACCAATGAGTATGACTCAAGTCGCTTGTGGATCTATTGACCAGAGCACACCTTCTGTGCTCTATGTCTGTCTGTTGGAGGGCCCGACGTTTAGTTGATTCTCTTATCAACCCCGGGGAATCTTTCTAGCTGGGTGCGTGTTACTGGCCAACTCACTCACTTACTCACTCATTCACTTACCCATTTATTTTCGAACAAAACAACAAAACTTTCTTTTCGTTTGGGTTTTTTTTTATCATCGACATAATCAATAATATTGCTATTTTCAAAATAATTTATAATTGCATAATTGAAAAAATCAAGTGTGGGAACAAATTATTAATTACTAGCCGGGGGGGGGGGCTTCGCCTCCTGGACCCTCGTCAGTTGGCACATTTAAAATAGAATAGAATCGATCCCCTTTCAGTATTTGATTGATTCAATGTCAGATATATTCTTAATAATTCCTTTTAGTGAATAAAGAAAAAAGAAATTTGTTTTTTTTATTCACTCTATAAAAAAATGAATCTTTGATTGATAGAAAATATTATACATTTAAAAAAATATCAATATTCATTATTTTGTTTACCTTGAGAATTATAGAAATTTTCGTAACGAAATTCATCTCGACTTTTCGCCAAAAAATAGGGCTTCATCTGAATAATAGTCTAGTCCAGTGGTTCCCAACCTTTTGTGGCCCATCGCCCCTTTCTGGAGGTTGACTAACACCTATCGCCTCCTTTTCATTTTCATTGTATGTAACAGAATTAATTATACCTGCTGTATACATACACAAAATTTACATGGTTCAAAAATTGAATCAAATTCATAGATTCTGTGCATTTTCGTACAAAACATGATTTAAAATTTTTAACAAAAAAGTAGTTAACGACGATAATAATAAATATTTGCAAATAAATTGAAGTTGTGAGAGAGAAAAACTAAAACTGGTTTTAATCTCCTTATCGTCCTCAACTACGATTCCCAGCTACAAACAACTACTGTAAAGTAGTTAACTATTGTACTTTATTTTAAAGTTAAAAATAAATCAAGTTCCTCAGATAACGTTTTCATTTCAAAGTGAATAAATACAACATCTGCACAAATAGTGACCGAAATGTTGAAATTTTATTTTTAGTTAAATTGTATTATTAATTAATAACTAAAATTAATCACAATTAATGGCAAACACGGTTGGGTTTGAGGCGTGTGTCTTCGTGCAGGGAAGCTTCACCTCGGGTAGGTCCTAGCCTTACATTTTGGGGGGGGGTCACTGTTTTTTTTTTTTTTTTTTTATACAGTAGTATAAATAAATGGGCCTGGGCCCCAATAAATATATATTAATCAAATATGAGTATCGTTTAAGTCTTAAATGGCCTAAATTGCCGAAAAGATGGTGTGAATGGGAGAGTGAGTGGGAAAAAAGTGTGTGTTAAAAAAAAAGAAAGATTTTGGGGGGGGGGGGTCACGACCCCTTGACCCCCCTCTGCACACAACGCCATCTTAACGGGAAAAACATGCGTAACCACTTCGCTCCCGTAGCCCCTTAAGACAGAGGAGTTGTTCGAGCCAATAATAAGCAATTTTTCATGTATTTTTATCCAACTTTTTTACTTTCTCTTACCTATGTATATATGTAATATATATATAGAGAGAAAGTATTGGATTCATGTCAAAAATTCGATGTCGAGATTTTGATGGATCTTCACGTTTTGAGGTCCCCTGAATCCAAAAAAGTGGTTTTTCGCGACATGGTCTGTCTGTGTGTCTGTGTGTGTGTCGGGGTGTGTGTCTGTGTGTCTGTGTGTGTGTCTGTGAACAAAATATCTCAAGAACGAAAAGAGCCAGGAGGTTGAAATTTTATATTTAAGTTAGGCACTCCCATGGGACGTGACACGAAGCTTTGAACAAAATCGACCAAAAAGTACTAGTACTTTACTGATTCACTTTTTCAGTTTTTTTCGATTTTCTCAAAATTTGCTCCAACGATTTTTTTAAAATTCAAAAATCAATTATTTTTTAGGTTCTCTATAAAATGTATATTCTCATTTTGTGATTGAAATCTTCTGAAGACCACTTTACTCTTGTACTCCATAGAAAAGATAGGAGAAATGGTTGCCATGGTATCAAAATATAAATATTTTCCCATACTTATAAATTTTACATCTTGAATTCAATTGTACCCTACTGTCGGAAACTAAATACATGTCGACACAAAAATCTGGTGTGACAAGCACAGTACACAACTTTCGATTACCGAAGGTAAGAGAAAGTTGTGTGCTGTGCGCCAGTCACACCAGATTTTTAAAACCTTAATAACATTATCGATCATATAACTTGCTCAAAAGAAAGATATTTTCATTTTGAAATTTCCAAAGCAATATTTAATTAATAACCCCATGTTTATTTTTTTACTTTCTCTTACCTATGTATATATGTAATATATAGAGACCGGATTTTAAGCAAAATGCTTATTGCTCAATTTTATAAGCAACCATTAGATATTTAATTTCTATACGAATTAGGAAAAACTAAGTGTATTGAGATTGCATTTTTTATGCTTTTTTTGCTTTTTTTGAGTTTTCATGCTTTTTTTCCCTTTCATGCTTATTTGAACTTATTTTACGAATATTTATAATTTTTTTTTTTTTATTAAAAAACACACTTTTCCCATTCACACACGGATACACCAGGGACGTATATAAGGAGGGGGGGGGGGGGGCCCGCCCCGTCCAAAAAAAAAAAAAAAAAAAAAAATTTCAAAAACTCCACAGTGCGGAAAAATATAGCCCTGGAAAAAAAATGTTTTCATCAGGGTGAAAAAAATTTGGTTACGCAAAAACAAAATTTTTTTGCAATTTTTCTTTAAAAAAAAATTTGTATACGCCATTGGTATGAGTAAAAATTGCTTATTAGATGCTTTTTTTCAACTTTTATGCTTATTTAACAACTTATTATTCAAGATTTTTATGCTTTTTTAAGCACTTTTTTTTCCATTTTTTTATGCTTTTTTGTCCGGTCTCTAGTAATATATATATATAGAGAAAGTATTGGATTCATGTCAAAAATTCGATGTCGAGATTTTGAGGGATCTTCACGTTTTGAGGTCCCCCGAATCCAAAAAAAGTGGTTTTCGCGACATGGTCTGTCTGTGGGTGGGTGGGTGGGTGGGTGGGTGTGTGGGTGTGTGTTCAATTTTAAGCATGAAGGAATTGAGCTACGAGGTTGAAATTTTATATTTAAGTTAAACACCCCCCGGGACCGGAAAAATAAGCTTTTAATCAAAAATCGGCCAAAGAGTACTAGTACTTTACTGATGTACTTTTTCAGTTTTTTCGATTTTCTCTAAATTTGCTCCAACGATTTTTTTTAAAATTCAAAAATCAATTATTTTTTAGATGCTCTTTAAAATCTATATTCTCATTTTGCAATTGAAATCTTCTGAAGACCACTTTACTCTTGTATTTCATAGGGAAGATAGGAGAAATGGTTGCCATGGTAACAAAATATAAATATTTTTCCATACTTATAAATAGAGACCGGATTTTTATGCAGCAAAAACCGCTAAATATGCCATATAATATGCAGCTGGTGTGACTGGCGCACAGCACACAACTTTCTCTTACCTTCGGTAATCGAAAGTTGTGTTCTGTGCTTGTCACACCAGATTTTTTTCGTGTCGAAATATATTTAGTTCCCGACAGTACGGAACATATGAATTCAGATGTAAAATTTATAAGTATGGGAAAATATTTATATTTTGTTACCATGGCAACCATTTCTCCTATCCTTCCCTATGAAATACAAGAGTAAAGTGGTCTTCAGAAGATTTCAATCGCAAAATGAGAATATACATTTTAAAGAGCATCTAAAAAATAATTGATTTTTTGAATTTAAAAAAAAATCGTTGGAGCAAATTTTGAGAAAATCAAAAAAAACTGAAAAAGTACATCAGTAAAGTACTAGTACTCTTTGGCCGATTTTGATTAAAGCTTATTTTTCCGGTCCCGGGGGGGTGTTTTAACTTAAATATAAAATTTCAACCTCATAGCTCAATTCCTTCATGCTTAAAATTGAACACAGACACACACACACACACACACAGACAGACCATGTCGCGAAAACCACTTTTTGGATTCAGGGGACCTCAAAACGTGAAGATCCATCAAAATCTCGACATCGAATTTTTGACATGAAACCAACACTTTCTCTCTATATATATATTACATATATACATAGGTAAGAGAAAGTAAAAAAAAAAAAACAGAGAGCAATCCATTGCGAAATTTTTGAATCAAACGAGGACCCCTGTTTTGGCATTTTTTTTTTTTTAATTAATTTGACTTCGAACTATCGAACACGACTAAGGGCGAATCCAGAGGTGTTTCTCGGGGGGGGGGGGCAGGTGTGACTCGTCGCACAGCACACTATTTTTCCTTAATTTCGGTAATTTAAAGGCGCATTTCTGTACTTGTTTGCCAGAATATAAATACAAATCAAATTTTTTAAGTATTAATTTTTAAAATTTTACATTAAAAATAAATTTTTTTTTTTTCGAAAAAAAAGAATTTTTTTTTAAATCTCAGAGTGGGGGGGGGGTAATTACCCCTTTACCCCCTTGTATCCGCCCTTGAACACAACTGACTTGATATTCATCCAACGAAAATTCTAGCAAAATTAAATTTATTTCTTTAAAGAGGATATAAAGAATAAAAAATATATAGTTATTTATTTTTTACAATGTAATAAAGGATTCAAACTTTTTTTTTTTTTTGTTTTTAGAAAAAAAAATTAAAAAATTAAAATAAATTGAAACTTTTACTGGAAAAAAATTTAAAATATCCAAAAAGTCTTAAATATGCAACTTTATGCAATATTGACCAAATATGCAAAAATATGCAATATAGAATTTGAACCCTAGCTCCAAGGGGCATGATTCGGATAGAAAATTGGTTTTCAGTGACGTACCTATTAGCAAGTAGAATATGCAATTGCATAGGAATCCGGGCTCTAGTGATAAATATCATTAGATTTTATTAGAACGTATCAATAAAAATAAATATATTATTTATTAAAGATATTTATAAAAAATAACCTGTAAAGGCTAAAAGTACTTGGCGATCGTCGACTTTTATTAGTAGGATCTCCAGCACGAGGAAGATTAAAATCTAATCTCAAGTTGGATAGCTGTTCACCTTGTAATAGCACTCTTTGGAAATCTTCGTAACGCATGACATTCTGAAAAATTAATGTCAAAAATTCGATGAGTTATTGAAAATACACTGTCTGTGTGCTGTGCGAGTCACACCAGATTTTTTTTTTTAATTGTTAAGTAAATTAATAAAATTCCGCGTTGTTTGTATCAAAATTTTCCGAGTGCAATATTTAACATGGCATTTTTTTTTTTTGCAAATTTTCTTGCTAGGACACTATTCTCTCTTTCTCTCCTCACCACAGCACAGTGGTTCCAAAACCCGGAAACGTGGCCAAAAGTCCAATAGAGTTTCAATTTGGGGACTTTTAAGCCTCTAACTAGATTTATTAGTCTCTTTAAAAAACGACCGTTTTAAAAGTCATATATGCACATATCTGACTCTCAAAATCTATTCTGTCTGGATCTGAGTGTCGAATATTTTTTACCTTATTTATGAGTTTTGCTTTGCTCAACAATATATCCACAACGCTATTTAAATGATTTTGATCGACATCAGCATTCACGATTTCAATTAAAGATCTGCAATTAAAATAAAGTGGATTAAACTTAATGTTAAATGAGTTAAATGTTTCCAGCAATATTAATTTAAAGCAGTGTTTCCCAACCTTTTGAAGTCCTCGGCACCCCAAAGGTGCTTTGGGAATAACATTACACATTAGGGGCACCCTTTCCCCCCTAGCAAAACGAAATTTTTCCGCCCTGCCAAAAATTTTTTTTCCCTGTAAAAAATTTTTTCCCTCCCGTCAAAATCATTTTACCTTTTTTTAGGGAAACAAATTTTTTCAAAATTCAAAAATCAATTATTTTTCAGATGCTTTTTAAAATGTATATTCACATTTTACCATTGAAATCTTTTGAAGATCACTTTACTCTTGTTCTTCATAGGAAAGTTAGGAAAAATGGTTGCCATGGTAACAAATTATAAATATTTTCCCCATGTTTATAAATTTTACATCTTGAATTTTAATATATTGGCGGAAACTAAATATATGTCGACACAAAAAATCTGGTGTGACAAGCACAGCATACAAGAGCGGCCATCACCCCAAATTTTTCTAAAATTAATTGTTTCTAAGATTTAACAATGTATTCTGATGAGTACAAGGACAATTACAATTAGTTATCAGAGCTAAAAATGACAATTTTTCTAATATTCCCCATTCTTTTCTGTCTCCGAGCCTTCAGGGCTTCCAAAATTCAAAAGCTAGATAAAAAAACTTCTCAATGAGAAAAAAATTTTTGGACTCCCCCTTCCCCTTCTTTTAAAGTTGGCTAAGTTTTTGAATATATTTTTACTATATAATTTATTTATTTAATTCATATTTTTACCTGATCATATTTTTGAAATCTTGTTTAGTTAACTGTTGAGTTCCGTTAATGTCGTACATATCGAACATAAGTTTGGCTTTATCTTCAGTTGTTCCTTAAAATTCAAAAAAAAGATAAGTCTTCGCACTATAAAAATTTTTTTCGAAAAATTCTATTTTTTTTTTTTTTGAGAATTCATCAACTTTAACAAAAAACAACCATCCTGAATGATATATATATGGGGCATTCCACGCCAACTCGACCACTTCTGAACCCGACCATTTTTGATTTGGCTGAAACTTTGTCATCTTTTTGTACCCTATTGAAAACGTGTTTGAGAATTTTTTCAGATTTTTCGACCCAGCCAAAAAAAAGTTATAGCATTTTCAAAAAACATCGATTTTTTTTTTAAATAACCGTAATAAAATTAACTTATCGGGACGATTTTTTTTTTTGAAATTTTTGTCTTTAAATGTACTTTTCAGAAAAAAATATGACAAAATTTTACAGATTCATCTTGAACGTTTTTTTTGACATTTTCGGAAAAAAACAAAAATTTCGGGATGAATGACACTTTTTTTTTTAATTTTTTTTTTTATAAAAAACTGATTTTTTCTACAAATGCTCTGAAAATTTCAGAGTGGGATTATTTCGCGTTCTATTTTTTTTTTATTTTTGAAAAAAATTTTTTTTTTTTTCTCCGCTTATTTATTATGATGATGCTCTTAAATGCTTCCAGGATTGACTGAGATTCTAGAAAATTGAAGAAAAATAATAATAATAATAGTTAGGGGTGATGAAAATCGAGAAAATTCCATTTATCCTGAAAAAATTAGAAATTAGTTGTTTTTCAATTACTGAAGTATTTGAAGCGTCAAGTAAAAGCTTAGAAACATGGCGTAACTAGGGGGTGCCGGGGAGGCCTGCCCCCCTCCAGAAAGCTCCTTGCCCCAAGAAAAAATTGAGAAAATATGGGGCTTTCCAGGCCCACCGGAGGATAGCTGATCCCGTGGCCCCCCTTTAATTTTTCTTGGGGCAAGGAGCTTTCTGGAGGGGGGCAGGCCTCCCCGGCACCCGCTAGTTACGCCCATGTTTCTAAGCTTTTACTTGACGCTTCAAATACTTCAGTAATTGAAAAACAACTAATTTCTAATTTTTTCAGGATAAATGGAATTTTCTCGATTTTCATCACCTCTAACTATTATTATTATTATTTTTCTTCAATTTTCTAGAATCTCAGT
Source organism: Euborellia annulipes (assembly GCA_023213315.1). NCBI lineage: Eukaryota > Metazoa > Arthropoda > Insecta > Dermaptera > Anisolabididae > Euborellia > Euborellia annulipes. The sequence continues at coordinate 24,455 of JAKCPI010011543.1, read as the reverse complement.
CAATCCTGGAAGCATTTAAGAGCACCATCATAATAAATAAGCGGAGAAAAAAAAAATATTTTTTTTCAAAAATAAAAAAAAAAAATAGAACGCGAAATAATCCCACTCTGAAATTTTCAGAGCATTTGTAGAAAAAATCAAAGTTTTTTATAAAAAAAAAAAAATTAAAAAAAAAGTGTCATTCATCCCGAAATTTTTGTTTTTTTCCGAAAATGTCAAAAAAAACGTTCAAGATGAATCTGTAAAATTTTGTCATATTTTTTTCTGAAAAGTACATTTAAAGACAAAAATTTCAAAAAAAAAATCGTCCCGATAAGTTAATTTTTGACAGTTTTACGGTTATTTAAAAAAAAAAAATCGATGTTTTTTGAAAATGCTATAACTTTTTTTTGGCTGGGTTGTAAAATCTGAAAAAATTCTCAAACACGTTTTCAATAGGGCATAAAAAGATGACAAAGTTTCAGCCAAATCAAAAATGGTCGGGTTCAAAAGTGGTCGAGTTGGCGTGGAATGCCCCATATATATATATACACAGGAAGTTTATTTCATTTTGCAGGTGTTAGGCAATTAATCCAATAAAGATGACTTAATTTTTTGGTGAAAATTTTTATTCCGATGACCAGCCAGCGCTAACCTTCTGGTTTCGGCCACAGAGGCCACACAGGCCTGACGATGCCCCTCTGTGGCCGAAACCAGAAGGTTAGCGCTGGCTGGCCGTCGGAATAAAAATTTTCACCAAAAAAATTGTCATCTTTATTGAATTAATTGCCTAACACCTGCAATAGGAAATAAACTTCCTGTGTATATATACAGGGTGTCTCGGAAGTGGCGGGAATAGTTGTTGGGGTCGATAGAGAAAAAAATTCTGAATCGAAAGTTCCTGAGCCAAAAATTTTTTTGGGCTTTAGAAAATTAGTTATTAATTAAAAACGATAGCCAATCAAGAGTGCGTTACAAGAGAATCACAAGTGAGTGGGAACGTAGTAGTAATTATTTTTTTCAATTATGTAATTAATAAAATATTAATTACAAACAAGGTAGTGAATTTCCCCTAACATTAGACAGAGCTTTGGTTTTATTCAAAATATTTTATTAATTATGTAATTAATGAAATATCCCCTCTCACTTGTGATTCTCTTAAATAAGATTTGGTGGCTGTGAATGTAATAGATTTTGATAGGGCAGATTCAGCCAAATAAAAAGCCTTTATATGCTTCTCGACTCCGGAGACGTTTCGAGATATTTTTAATGTCTCATCATCAGAATATTTCCTCTCATGAACGCTTCGAGGCGTATTCATTATATAAAATTTATATGTACATATGCTGTATATTAATGACTACCTTTATGCTAATTTTAGATACGGACTGATGATGAGACATTAAAAATATCTCGAAACGTCTCCGGAGTCGAGAAGCATATAAAGGCTTTTTATTTGGCTGAACCTGCCCTATCAAAATCTATTGTGATTATCTTGTAGCGCGCTCCTGATTGGCTATTGTTTTTAATTAATAACTCATTTTCTAAGGCCCAAAAAAATTTTTGGCTCAGGAACTTTCGATTCAGAATTTTTTTCTCTATCGACCCCAACAATTACTCCCGCCACTTTCGAGACACCCTGTATATTAATATATTCCTACATCTCCTGGATTCTGATTGATATAGACTATGTTAAAAAAAATAAAGAAAAATACATTTCTTACCTTTTGAGAATATGACAAGAAAATTCATAAATTCTCTAAAAGAAATAAATCCATTTTTATCCTTATCAACAAAGTTAAACATCTAAAAAAAAAAATTAAATTCAAATTGGCATTAATAAAGAACTTCTGAATGATAATATTATTATTTTTTTCTGGACAATGAAAGGACCCCTCTCCCCTGGGAAAACTAGTATCAATTGCAACAAAATTTTAAGGTGCGCGTCTCGAGGTGCTATTTTTGAGGGGTTCCAGTGGCCACATTTTTTATGCTATCGACCACAATTTTTTTTTAAATTAAAACTATTTAAAATATCTACAAGTTATAGGAGCCCTTTTTTGATTTTCGAAATTAATCACATTAAGATAATTTTAAGAAACTCGGTCTATATCTTATAGATAATTAAATAAGTTATCATCGTGTTAAAAAATAATTAATTTTTTGCCTTTTAGCTGGAATCTTTCAAATAAAATTGAATAAAGCGCTTGTTTACCTATGGGGAGAACTAATGCCATCTCTTGCCACTTTGAGTAACCAGCTTCTCATTCGGCGTATAACGGTTTTTCGAGACGTGCACCTTAACCTTTTTTTTTTAGAATTCTACCTCCATGCTTATCTTGTTTTTTTTTTTACTTTCTCTTACCTATGTATATATGTAATATATATATAGAGAGAAAGTATTGGATTCATGTCAAAAATTCGATGTCGAGATTTTGATAGATCTTCACGTTTTGAGGTCCCCTGAATCCAAAAAAGTGGTTTTCGCGACATGGTCTGTCTGTGGGTGGGTGGGTGGGTGTGTGGGTGTGTGCGTGTGTGTGTGTGTGTGTTCAATTTTAAGCATGAAGGAATTGAGCTATGAGGTTGAAATTTTATATTTAAGTTAAACACCCCCCGGGACCGGAAAAATAAGCTTTTAATCAAAATCGGCCAAAGAGTACTAGTACTTTACTGATGTACTTTTTCAGTTTTTTTCGATTTTCTCAAAATTTGCTCCAACGATTTTTTTTTAAATTCAAAAATCAATTATTTTTTAGATGCTCTTTAAAATGTATATTCTCATTTTGCGATTGAAATCTTCTGAAGACCACTTTACTCTTGTATTTCATAGGGAAGATAGGTGAAATGGTTGCCATGGTAACAAAATATAAATATTTTCCCATACTTATAAATTTTACATCTGAATTCATTTGTTCCGTACTGTCATGTCGGGAACTAAATATATGTCGACACAAAAAATCTGGTGTGACAAGCACAGTACACAACTTTCGATTACCGAAGGTAAGAGAAAGTTGTGTGCTGTGCGCCAGTCACACCAGATTTTTACATCTTGAATTCAATTGTACCCTACTGTCGGAAACTAAATACATGTCGACACGAAAAATCTGGTGTGACAAGCACAGTGCACAACTTTCGATTACCGAAGGTAAGAGAAAGTTGTGTGCTGTGCGCCAGTCACACCAGATTTTTTTTTATTTATTTGGGGCAATAATTATTTTTCCTGATGAATTAATAAAAAAATAAAATAAAAATTACCTTAGTTACAAATTCTGAATTTGGTAACATACTGAGAGCTTCTGCAAATTCCGTAATTGTCAATTCCATATATATTATTTCTTTAGCAGATTCAGAATCCAATTTAAAAATTTCATTTGTATGGGAGAAGTTGAAAGTCTGAATTTGAAATTAAAATTCATTAATTATTAACTAGAAGTAAAAGGTAAATTTAATTCAAGGTTTTTTTGTCTCAGTCAGTTGAAACATTTAAATTAACTTAAATAAAATTTGATAAGACAAATAGATTATGAAAAATTAATTCTCATCTCAACCCTCTAAAATTCTTACATGTGCAAAAACAACTCTGAAAAACTTTTCGAGAAGACGTTGCCGATCCTTTTTCGTGACAGCTTGCCTTAAAGCAGCTGTTAGTGATATATTAATCCGTTCACGGTTTACTCCAACATTATCAACAAAACGTTCGAATTGTTTCATAAAACAAGAACGTAAATAACTTGTTTCAAATTTTACCATCTACAAAAGAAAATATTGTTTTGTAATTATTCAGTTTTGATGAAATATATAAAGAAATGAAATGAAATAAATTTATTTTGGTGGTTGCATTATTTGCCGTTTTTTCACTTGATTATTTTTACTTTCTCTTACCTCTATATATATGTTAATATATATAGAGAGAGAAAGTATTGGTTTCATGTCAAAAATTCGATGTCGAGATTTTGATGGATATACACGTTTTGAGGTCCCCTGAATCCAAAAAAGTGGTTTTCGCGACATGGTCTGTCTGTCTGTCGTGTCTGTGAACAAAATATCTCAAGAACGAAAAGAGCTAGGAAGTTGAAATTTTATATTTAAGTTAGGCACCCCCATGGGACGTGACACGAAGCTTTTTAACAAAATCGACCAAAGAGTACTAGTACTTTACTGATGCACTTTTTCAGTTTTTTTCGATTTTCTCTAAATTTGCTCCAACGATTTTTTTTTAAATTCAAAAATCAATTAGCTTTTAGATTCTCTATAAAATGTATATTCTCATTTTGTCATTGAAATCTTCTGAAGACCACTTTACTCTTGTACTCCATAGAAAAGATAGGAGAAACGGTTGCTATGATATCAATATTTTCACATATAAATTTTACATCTTGAAAATCGAATGTACCGTACTGTTGGAAACTAAGTACATGTCGACACAAAAAATCTGGTAAGACAAGCACAGTACACAACTGTCGATTACCGAAGGTAAGAGAAAGTTGTGTGCTGTGCGCCAGTCACACCAGATTTTTTACTTTATGATCGCGAAATTGATCTTTTTTAATTTCCATTTCAAATAAAAAAAAAAAAAAAAACTTGTTTCACTTACTAGATCATAGTCGTTGCACATACGAAACATTAAATGTTCTCCGTCAGAAATAATATACACTTTCACGTGAATATTTGGTCTGCCCATGTCAACAAGACGAATAACCTCGCCTGATAAATTTAATACTTTCATCTGTCGATGTGTTTGATCAAGGGTTAAAATTACACCCCTGGTGCTGTTCCTTCCAATACGCTCTAAAACTATTTTACACATTTTAATTTAAATAATTTAATTTTAATCTCAAAAAAAGTTAGTGTATTAGAAATTTTTTAAATCGATAATGAGCTTACTCCAATTGTGATTTAGGGCCTTCACCTATGGGTAGTTAGTTGACCTAAAGTTAGTGTGAAATGCAGAAACCCTCTTCCAGGGAACACACCCTCTTCTGTTTGGGAAGCTAGCAATTTAATAAAAATACATAACTAAAGACCTGACAAAAAAGCATAAAAATTTGGGGAAAAAAGTCTTTAAATAAGCATAAAAATCTTGAATAAAAAGTTGTTCAATAAGTATAAAATTTGAGAAAAAGCATCTCACAAGGAAGCTCTATTCATACCAATGGCTGATGCAAGGGGGTGGGTAAAGGTGGTAATTACCCCCCTCTCCCCCGAGATTTGAGAAAAATATTTTTCTTGGAAATTAAATTTTATTTTTAATGTAAAATTTTAAAAATTAATACTTAAAAATTTGATTTGTATATATATTCTGGTAAACAAGTACAGAATGCTACTTTAAATTACCGAAAGTGTGAGAAAGTCGTGTGCTGTGCGGCCAGTCACACCAGATTACCCCCTCCTCTCCCCCGAAAAACTTATTTGGATCCGCCCTTGACTTATACTCATGGGTATTACTACTAAACAGGGCCTCAGGCAGGGGGGCTATATCCCCGGGGCCCGGGCCCTCCGAGGGGGCCCGGGCCCATTGCGCTCCCACCTTAAAATCTAATAAAAAATAATTTTCATGGTTAAAATTTCAATTAAAAAAAATCATTTTCTTGAAATTTTTTCCTCAGGGGGCCTTTTAACCTCAAATCAAGTTTGATCTTTTCAAGACTCAGGGTAGCTAAAAACGCAGATTTCAGTGGTAAATTTTCAAAAAAATTTCCATACCCCCAGATTCCCCCGGAAATCCTCTGTCCGGATCTGGCCTCGATAAAATATTGTAACTCTTTGTTTAGGAAATTTTGAAAAATTTTTAATTAACTTTATTTAAATAAATATTGTAAGCTATGTGTACCTATATCTATTTCAAAAGTTGTGTCAAAAAGTGTGTAAAAAATTGCTGGCATGAAGGCCACAATAGCCTTTTATATACCGGTACTAAAAAAAAACTTTAAGTTTTTTTTTTGGGGAGGGGGGCCCGTATTAGTAAGTAGCCCCGGGGCCCGTCAAGTCTGTCTTGAATATTGTAACTGCTACTAAATTATGATATTATTGAAAGAAAAGGCGAGGGTCCGTTTCAAGCGGGCCCGAGCCGGACTAGGAGAGTCCAGGGGGAGGCAAAGCCCGCCTAAGACGGGATTTACGCAGTTATCGAAGGATTTGCTTTATATAAACATTTTTGCTGAATAATGTTTTGAATTATTTTTAAAAATTATATAAATATTCGTAAAATAAGTTCAAATAAGCACGAAGGAGAAAAAAAAAGCATAAAAACTCAAAAAAAGCTTTAAAAAATGCAATCTCAATACACTTGATTTTGCGTAATTCGAGGAGAAAATAAATATCTAAATAAATACTATTTACATTAAGTATTTTTATTAATGTTCGGGGCATTTGCTTTTAACTTCCCTAAGAAAGCTCAGAGAAAAGGACCACTCTTCTGATCACTTTATGTCTACTTTTTGGGAGGGGATCGAAAAGCAATGAATTTATTAATGTTTAAAATTCACCTGAAAATTGACTGTTGTTTAAAAGCGGAAGACTTCCTCTGCGATCTACAATTAATCCCAGTGCATCTGGAGATGATCTTTTATATGAAATGAAAGCCACAATCGCAGCGATGACTGAAAATAAAAATAAAACAAAAAAAGCTTAAGGTGCGGGTCTCGAAAAACCGTTAGAAGACGATTCAGTAGCGGGTTACTCTAGGCGGCAAGAGATGGCGTTAGTTTTTCCCATAGGGAAACAAGGGATTTATTCCATTTCATTTTAAAGATTCCATCTAATTAATTAAAAGCAAAAAATTAATTATTTATTAACACAATGATTACTAATTTAATTATAAGATATAGAGCGAATTTTTTAAAAATATTTTTTATTTAATGCGATTAATAAAAAAAAAAATGTATTTTTTCGAAAATCAAAAATGTTATTCCCAACGCACCTTTGTGGTGCCGTGGACTTCAAAAGGTTGGGAAACACTTTTAAAGCATAGGCTATTAATTTTTTAAGAAAAATTAAAAATATTCCTTTGACCACGAGGAATCAGCGTGTGGAACGTCCCCCGTAAAATAAAACAATGAAATGTCGTATATTTTACTAAAAGAATATAACTGAAGAGGGTCTTTCCACTTCCAAAAAAAGCCATTTAGTCCAAGGTCAACAAACTCACCCCAACTGATGCAACCGGTCCTTAGTTAAGCCTTATACCAAACTTTAGGTCTTTCTTAGCTAATTAACTATGATCTGGACTCTTATTTAATCATATCATATCATTTCATTTGTTTAACTAGATATGAAATGACTCGAAAGTCAAAGTCAATCTGCTTATCTGAGGGATAGCTATTTAATTAGAAGTGAAACAACAGGCCCTAAGATTTTAGGGAGAAAACGATTGAACAAGTAGAATAATATTGGACTGAGTAGTGAAATACGGTAACAGTTCCGTATATACAGGACATATAATCGTACAATTAGCTCAATTTGGACACAGAGAAATATTGTACCTATTGAACGCATTAAAAAAAAAAATAAATAAATTTGATTAAAATCAAACTTACCCAAAACTCCAAATGAGACGAACAAATAAGTAAGCAAGAAACTAATTTCACTTGTTTTGAAATAATCATATTTGCCCTTCAAACCATCTGCCAAATCTTTGGGGGATGGTTTGCAAAGATTATCACGATGACCTTCATCATTATCCATTTTTTTTAAATGGTAACATTTTTGACTTTTTATATTACCGGTATTATGATCTTTTACTTTTGAACAAGTGCTCTCTGTGATTTGGTCACAATTATAAGCTAAAAAGAAAAAAAATATATAGGGTATATATATTTCGGATGTGAAAGTGACTCTAATTAACGATGATATATGAAAGATAGTGGCAACCAGGAAGGAGTAGTCTCTTCACCAATGAAACTCGCGATTCACAACGTTTCAGTCTAATTGTATTGAACCATAGCGCTACAACAGATTAATAATTATAATTCATTAATCAAATTATTACTTTCTCTTATCTCTATATAATTACATGTTAATATATGGAGAGAGAAAGTAGTGGATTCATGTCAAAAATTAGATGACGAGATTTTGATAGATATATACGTTTTGAGGTCCCCTGTATAAATATTTTACATCTTGAATTCTAATATATCGCCTGAAACTAAATATATCTCGACACGAAAAATCTGTTGTGACAAGCACAGAACACAACTTTCGATTACCGAAGGTAAAATGCCATTGTAACAATTTTTTTAAGAATATGTATTATAATTATCTAATAAACTGTTGTAAACCCAAAACTTGGGGATCCAATAAAATTAGTCCGAAACGTTGAGAAAATGGGAGTTTCATTGGAGAAGAGAATACTCTTTCCTGGCCGGGGCGTATATAAAAAATTTTTTCGGGGGGAGGGGGCGAACTCAATTTTAAATATCCCCTGAGCCCCGATGGGCCCGGCCCTCTCAAAGACAAAAGTTTTTTTTTTTAAATGCTTGTGTATTAATATATTTAATTTTTTTAGGCCTATTTTATTTATGCGACGTTATTTTTCAAAATATTAGAAATTGGCCATATACCCGTATATATATATGTATATAGATTTGTCCCTGTTTAAATCCTGAGCGTGAAGGATTTTTTCATTAATTTAAATAAAAATATTTATTTAATGTAAACAAATTCTCAAGCAGGCTCTAGATTGGAATAGTGGATCTCACCACATAGCCCCCAGGCAACTCAGGCAACTCGACGAGGAGAGGGAGTTGCTGTGACATCCCGTCCTGTGGAAGGGACGTAAAGAAGGTTTCCTCTCAGCAATGCATTCTTCGAAAGGAGTAGGCTACACGCCGGTGCTGAGGGAGTCCCTCCTCAATTAGGACATCCTCCATAGCATAGAAGAGGTTGGATATAAGGAGCCGGGTGGAACCAGAAATAAGGATTAGTTAACTAGCTAGAGACGAAAGCAGGAGGAGGTGACAGGAAATGATGTAACTTCACGGCGTGACGGTAGATAGCTACAGCCAGAGCCGGTTGGGTTTGAGATGTGTGTCTTCGTTCACGAAAGTACCTCGGGTAAATAAACGGGGATCCCGATAGGAATTTCAAATAATAATAATAATATAGATTTGTAAAATTTCGGCCCCCCTCCCTTTTATATACGCCCCTGCAACATCGGGATGCTAGTCTCATAATCACTTGCATACTGTAAAGTGAAAAAAAATTATTTTGATTTTTAGTGACAAGCTTGATGTATTGTAATATAAATAAATTTCACTCACTGTCATTTCGAGCAAGAAATGGATTTGTTGAAATTTCGCCATTAGTCAGATTTGTTACAGTCATAATAATATCATATATTGTTATACTTTCAATTCGCTTTATTTCATCTGGAGTGAATAAACTAAAAAGAATGAATAAATTAAAATAAGCCGGCGCTTTAAGTTGATGGTTCCTTAATATTTATCTGAAAATCTGGTTAAATGGAAATGATAGATGTGTGAAGATATGAGAGCACCTTAACTTATGTACTCTTTCTAATGAAGCCCCCCCCCCCCTTAGATACGACACTTCCCTTGACCTCCCTCCTCCTCTGTTGAACTAGGTTCAAATTCTATTTTGCATATTTTTGCATATTTGGTAAATAAAGTTACATATTTCAAAAAAAATTTTGAATATTTTTTTTAACATATTTCGGCAAAAATTTTTTATTTTATTTTAATTATTTAATCAATTTTCTCAAAATTCGCTCCAACAATTATGATTAAAATTCAAAAATCAATTATTTTTTAGATGCTCTTTCAAATGTATATTCTCATTTTGCCATTGAAATCTTTTGAATCACACTACTCTTGTTCTTCTTAGGAAAGATAGGACATGACATGATAACAAAATATAAATATTTTTCCATGTTTATAAATTTTACATCTTGAATTCTAATATATCGGTGGAAACTAAATATATGGACCGTTTATTTTAAAAGTGGTGTAAGTCCATTAAAAAAAAAAAAAGAGATATCACATAATTTATGCTTAAATTAATTTAAATTTTCTATATATAACTAACTAGTAGTAAATTTCTTAAAAAATTCCCATTTTTTGTACAATTGAAAATTGGTCGATAAATAGATTTTTTAATAAACAGATATGGTAACCACTTTCAAAATAAGAGAAAGTAATAAACGGTCCATATGTCGGCACAAAAAATCTGGTGTGACAAGCAGAGAACACAACTTTCGATTACCTAAGGTTAGAGGTGCGATCAGTCACACCAGATTTTTTACATTAAATTTACTTTTTATGCGAGACCAATCATTGTTTTTACACTATTTCCTTCCAAAACGATTAGTTTTACATCAGTAGAAATCATGATTTACCTTTAATTGGAAGGCATTTTCTTGATATTTTTGTCATATATATTGCATATTTTAATACTTTTACTGCATATTATATGGCATATTTAAAGGTTTTGGCTATATAAAAATCCGGGCTTTAATAATAACAAATAAATAAATCAAATACAAAGCTTCCTTCCTAATAATAATAACCCTCTTACGCAGCGGCGTAACCAGCCTTTGAGGGCGGGGGGGGGCGAAGCTCAACTAGGGCGCTGATTTTGCGGGGGCTCCGCCCCCTGGACCCCCTTGCTCGCCTTCGGCGGGCAAATTTCTTGCATCCTGTAATTTTCTCAGCGAATTTGTTTATATTTACATGTTTTTTAATGACATCTGTATGATTTTGTTTTGATTTTTCTCTGCTTTTACGAAAAATGTCGTTTTCTTCTGTGATTATTTCAAAAACTATTCAGTTTTCGGGAAAATATCAAAGAATAAAAACTTTTTAAAATAGAGTATTTTATTTCGACGGGCATGCAAATGAAATTTTATTTAAAAATTGCTAGACATTCGTTCATTCATTCACTAAATCTCGGGCGGGAATGGGCGGGTTTGAAAAAATTCCGGGCGGGCTAGGGCGGGCCTGAAGAATGGTAAAAGCCCTTTCATTTTGAGAAAATCGAAAAAAACTGAAAAACTACATCAGTAAAATACTAGTACTTTTTGGCCGATTTTGATTAAAAGCTTATTTTCACGGTCCCGGGGGTGTTTAACTTAAATATAACATTTCAGTCTCATAGCTCAATTCCTTCATGCTTAAAAAAATTTTGAATGTCAAAAAATTAAATATTAAGGCTTATACGAATCCTGAGTAAATCTCCACAGCCATAAAACATCAAATTAAGGCTTATATATTGCAAAATAAAAAAAATTTTTAATTATAAAGCCTCTATATAGGTTATTTATTATTTTTGGAATTAAATTCATTTAAAATAGTAGAATTCAAGTTGTAATATAATTTTAAAAGAAAACAATCAATTTTTTAAGACAATCGATGAAAAGAATATGATAAAATCACATTCGCTGGGCTATATCTTAGAGGCCGTAGGGCGCCTATGCCGGTTTCGGGGGGCGCCAAGGGCTCAATGCGCCTGGGGCGGGGGGGGGGCGCCGTCGAGCCCCCTCCTCGCCCCCCCCCCTGGTTACGCCACTGCTCTTACGAGGGGATTAAAACAACAATAAATAGAGTAATTAGCTTCAAAACTCCTCTGTTCTCAACACCAATTCAAAATTATTACGCCTCGACTACTCAGTACTCCACGTTCTTCTCATTTTCTACTACGATTTTTTACTCAAAACTACAATAACTCGTAGTGGAACCGCACTTTTTCTACTAGTCTAAACAAGGCATTTTGAGGAATAAAGAGGAGTTTTTTTTCAAAGTTTTCTAAGGATTAAAACAACAATTATTTTTCGATCCGAAACATTAAAAAAAAAAAATTCTAACTTACCCATTTTCCCTCGCATACCAGAAACGATCTCCATCTCGAATGCGTTCAAATTGATCTTTAATAATTTTTTTAAAAAGTTCGCCAATAGTAGCATTTGATTGGTTTTGATTATCAATCGACTCAAAAAGTCCACCGGACCATACATCTATATCATCTATTTTGAAATTATAAACTTTTTAATAATTCAGGATGCTGAAATTCATTTAATAAACTTAATTAAAATTTAGGCTAAAACAACAAAAAATATAATAAAAACAAAAATAACAAACTTTTATTTAAATTGAACTAAAAAGAGTTTTTTTTTTTTTTAACATTCACACTTTTTTTCTCTCACACACACATTCACACATTTGGTATCCAAATGGCTTAAATAAAATCATCGGGCTCTCTGGGGTCCGAACCCGCGACGTTCGGTATAGAAGGTAGGCACGCTACTAGCTACACCAAGCCCGAGGGCTAAAAATAGTGTTAATGTGATAATATTTTTGTTTACGGTAGCCACTGATCAGCCATGAAGTGGTAAAAAAGATCCAAAAAGGTTGGAAAATGGGTTCCACACGAACTGAAAGAACGACAGATGGAAAAGCGAAAAACTGTGTGCGAAATGCTGCATATACGCCACGAAAGAAAGGGGTTTTTTTGCATCGGTTGGTAACTGGCAATGAAAAATGGATATATTTTGAGAATTCCAAACGAAAAAAATCATTGGTAACGCCAGGACAACCATCAACATCAAGTGCAAGACCGGATCGCTTTGGGATGAAGACAATGCTGAGTAGTGTACTACGAGCTTCTCAAAACCGGCGAAACAGTTAATACCGCCCGCTACCGACAACAAATGATCAATTTGAACCAGGCATTGATCGAAAAACGCCCAGAATGGGCTCGAAGACACGGCAAAGTCATTCTGCAGCGTGACAACGCACATTCAGCCAAAGTGATCAAAGAAACAAACGATTTCTTCGCTTGGTTGGGAACTCCTACCCCACCCGCCGTATTCACCAGACCTGGTCCTGATTATCATCTCTTCTCATCGATGGGACACACATTGGCTCAACAACACTTCAAGACTTTCGAGCATGTACGAAAATGGCTCGATGGATGTCAGTGAAAGAAGAAGCTTTCTATTGGAATGGTATCCATAAATTGTCCGAGAAATGGATAAAATGTGTAGAAAGTGTGGGCCAATATTTTGAATAAATAATGTTTTTCCATTTTTCTTAAATAATTGCGCATTTTTCATAAAAAGACGACATTTTAAACTTGCGCACCTGAATATTAAACTAAATTTAGTAGTTTATTTATGTTCGACTCTCCATCTCACGAAACCAGACGTGGTAGTGAAGCCATCGTTAAGATCAACGATCAAAGAAATTATTGCTTCAAATATTACGGCCCCACCACAAGCATCAGGGCCTTAGAAAGGGTGGGGCGTCCCTGGCCTAATTTAATGTCGTTTCAGCTTTTCCATATTTTATGATACATTTTATTAAATGATCTAACCAGTTGGTCTTTTGATTTTTCTGGGAGTCCAAAATATTTTCGAGCAGTATTATAATCTGGCAATCCATGATCTCTGCCGCGTTGAATATTTATTGCCATTAAATCACGGCGTGGAAATTCTAGAGGTCCGAATACATTTTCTGAAAAACAAACAAATAACTCTGAAAGATAACCTTCGGAGAAACAACACCAACATTTTTACTCTCTCTTTCCTATATATGTAATATATACTGAAAAAGTATTGTGATTATGTCAAAAATGATGCCGAGATTTTGATTGACATACACACATTTTGAGGCCTCTTGAGTCAAAAAAGTGGGTCCTGCAAAATAGTCCATATGTCAAAAATTCAATATAAAGCATGGAGGAATTGAGCTACGAGGTTGAAATTTTTTATTTAAATTAGGCATCCCCCTGAGACGTGAAAATAAGCTTTTAAACAAAATCGGCAAAAAGTACTACTTTTTGCTGTTGTAGTTTTTTCAATTTTCTCAAAATTCCCTCAATTGATTTTGATTAAAAGTCAAAAATCAATTATTTTTCATCAATGTATTTTTTCATGTTTATAAATTTTACTTTATTTTTAATTCTAATATAGGCCTATCAGCGGAAACCAAAATATTAATATATATTCAGAGAGCTGGCGACGAAAATGAGCAAGAGTTTTCTGAAGGCTAATATTTTCAGAATAGGTTGCATTCTAAACTATTTTCTGAAAGCCTAAAATTTCTAGACAACGAGCAATTAGAATATAAAATAAGAAACTAGTAGCCAGAAAACAAAATTTTGGGGCATATGGCGTCAGCGCTGGTTCAAACCTGTCAAAAAATATCGTAACCCAAAGTGTTTGAAAGTTTTGAAGGCTTCCAAAATAATAATAAACAAGTGGCCAAGTTAACTAAGATGGCAAACTAAATACATCTCGACACAAAAAATCTGATGTTTCAGGCGTTCGATACCCAACTTTCGATTAACGAAGGTAACAGAAAGTTGTGTGCTGTGCGACTAGTCACACCAGATTTTTTTGTGTCGATATATATTTAGTTTCCCATGGCACCTTAGTTAATTTGACCACTTGTTTATTATTATTTGGAAAGCTTCAGGCTTCAGAAAGCACTTTGAGTTACGATATTTTTTTACAGGTTTGAACTAGCGCTGAAGCCACATGACCCAAAATTTTGCTGGATGACTATTAGATTCCTATTTTATATTCTACTAGCTGCGGTAGGGTTGCCTTCGGCAACCCTACCCCGCTAGCCCTGGCGGGCGGCGTCTCGGGATATGACTAAGAGTTGTCCAGATAAATGTATTTTAATTAATTATGAAAAAGAGTTTTTATTTTTTTTTTTTAAATATTTGATTAATATATTTTTCAATTATTTACACCCTAAGGAAGCGTAATTTTAAATTTTATTAAAAACGAATGAAAAATAAATTTCAGGGCGGGGTCAGGGGGGGGTGATTGAACTTTCTGATGTCTAAAATACCATTTTTCAATTATTTACACCCTAAGAAAGCAACATTTTAAATTTTATTAAAATCGAATGAAAAATAAATTTCAGGGGGGGGTCAGGGGGGTGATTGAACTTTCTGATGTCTAAAATACCATTTTTCAATTATTTACACCCTAAGAAAGCGTCATTTTAAATTTTATTAAAATCGAATGAAAAATAAATTTTAGGGGGGGTCAGGGGGGTGATTGAACTTTCTGATGTCTAAAATACCATTTTTCAATTATTTACACCCTAAGAAAGCGTCATTTTAAATTTTATTAAAATCGAATGAAAAATAAATTTCAGGGGGGGGTCAGGGGGGTGATTGAACTTTCTGATGTCTAAAATACCATTTTTCAATTATTTACACCCTAAGAAAGCGTCATTTTAAATTTTATTAAAATCGATTGAAAAATAAATTTCAGGGGGGTCAGGGGGGTGTTTGAACTTTCTGGGGTCTAAAATACCATTTTTCAATTATTTACACCCTATGAAAGCAACATTTTAAATTTTATTAAAATCGAATGAAAAATAAATTTCAGGGGGGGGGCAGGGGGGTGATTGAACTTTCTGGGGTCTAAAATACCATTTTTCAATTATTTACACCCTAAGAAAGCGTCATTTTAAATTTTATTAAAATCGAATGAAAAATAAATTTCAGGGGGGTCAGGGGGGTGATTGAACTTTCTGATGTCTAAAATACCATTTTTCAATTATTTACACCCTAAGAAAGCGTCATTTTAAATTTTATTAAAATCGAATGAAAAATAAATTTCAGGGGGGTCAGGGGGGTGATTGAACTTTCTGATGTCTAAAATACCATTTTTCAATTATTTACACCCTAAGAAAGCGTCATTTTAAATTTTATTAAAATCGAATGAAAAATAAATTTCAGGGGGGTCAGGGGGGTGTTTGAACTTTCTGGGGTCTAAAATACCATTTTTCAATTATTTACACCCTAAGAAAGCAACATTTTAAATTTTATTAAAATCGAATGAAAAATAAATTTCAGGGGGGTCAGGGGGGTGATTGAACTTTCTGATGTCTAAAATACCATTTTTCAATTATTTACACCCTAAGAAAGCATCATTTTAAATTTTATTAAAATCGAATGAAAAATAAATTTCAGGGGGGGGTCAGGGGGGTGATTGAACTTTCTGATGTCTAAAATACCATTTTTCAATTATTTACACCCTAAGAAAGCGTCATTTTAAATTTTATTAAAATCGAATGAAAAATAAAAAAAATAAAATTTTAGGGGGGGGGGGGGGGGGGGGGGCGCAGAGCGGAAAAATCTTTTCAAATGTCCAAATGTTAGGGGGAGGAAGAGTTTTTATTTTTCATTTTAAAGATTTGATAAATATATTTTTCATAAAGCGAGTTAGATCCTGTTTTCCAATGCTTTGCTATGGGGTAATTGATAACCCCCAAAAAGGGGGGTTCCCTACCCCTAATTCGATATAATGATAGCCTAAAACCACCCCCGGAAAATTCCCTACCCATTAAAAAAAACTCCATGAAAATCGGTCCAGTAGTTTCGGAGTCTATGCGTTACAAACAGACAGACAGACAGACAGACAGACAGACAGACAGACAGACAGACAGACAGACAGAGATTGTCTTTTATATAATAGTATAGATTTGCTCGTAGTCTACAAATTTTAAGCTTTCAGAAAACAGTTTAGAGATATTAATTAATATTACAACTTTACTGCCTTATTCCCGCCAAGGGCCCTGGTACTGGAAGTGCTGACTCTAGAGTCTCTTTCCATTCCTAAAAATGGAACCTACTCTGAAAATATTAGCCTTCAGAAAACTCTTGCCCATTTTCGTCGCCAGTTCTTGGACTAATGTGTCCACACAAAAAATTTGGTTGTTTAGAACAGAACATAACTTTCAATTACCGAAGGTAAGAGAAAGTAACATAACTTTCAATTACCGAAGGTAAGAGAAAGTTATGTGCTGTGCGACTAGTTACACCAAACTTTTTTCTCTAATAGGTCTTTAATTTCAATTATTGGAAAATATTTTGACTTTTAAACATGTTTAAAATCTCGAAATATTTTTTAGAGATCAACACTTTCTTAGGTAGGTCTAATATACTTATATGACATGCAGAGTATAGTTAAGAGAAAGTAAAAACTGATTATTTGATTTCTTGAAATTGTTTTGATCTGATTTCATAAATATTAAAAATTATAATACATGTAATTACCTCGTAAATCTTCAACAATAATAGTATCTTCCCTTTCACTCAATGTATAAGCCATCCCTAGAATTAGAGAGTCAATAGGTTCTATCGTGTTGTCGGCTTTAACTCCAATTAATTCCTGTTAAAGGAAATGAATAATTTTATTTTTTCTTATTCACAAATCCTCAAGCAGGCACTGGATTGGAATATTGGATCTGACCACAATAGCCCCCAGGCAACTCTACGAGGAGAGGGAGTTGCTGTGACATCCCCGTCCTGTGGAAGGGACGTAAAGAAGATTCCCTCTAAGTGGTGCATTCTTCGAAAGGAGTAGGCTACACGCCGAGGAAGTCCCTCCTCAAACTAGGACGTCCTCCCTAGCATAGAAGAGGTTGGATAAAATGAACCGGGTGGAAGGATTAGTTCACTCGCTAGAGACGAAAGCAGGAGGAGGACTTAGAGACAGGAAATGATGTAACTTCACGGGGTGCCGGTAGATGGCTACGGCCAGAGGTCGGTTGGGTTTGAGGTGTGTGTCTTCGTGCACGGAAGCACCTCGGGTAAATAAACGGCAATCCCGATAGGAATTTCAAATAAGTAAAACATATTGTACTTTATTTTTCTAAGCCTTAATAGTTGTCATGTACTGAACTTGTGTAAATAGCATTTGTCAAAACAACAAAGAGAAACGTATATTTATTATTCTCTCAAGCAAAATTTTATTTGTTAAACAAAAGTTATACAAATTTAATTTCCAGTGAAAAGTCCATAATACTTAAATTTTTACGATAGTCATAGTCCCCTTAGCTCCAAACTTGATCACTTGCGATTCATAAGTAAAAAGTCAATTGTTCAAAATTTTCTGCCGCAGGCGGGCCAGGGCAGGTTGAGAGAGGGGCTAGGCGAGAAGGCGGACGACGCGGCTAACAATAAAAATTGTCATATAATTAAATTTTCTTATTACTTTCTATTTTTAACTGACTTTCTTAAGAATAAATACAATAGGTAAATAAAACTCTTTTCCTCCCCCTAAAATTTCACATTTCAAAAAGTTCTCTTAACTTCCGCCCTCCCACCCGACCCTCCCCCAGCAAACATGTGCGGTCGTGGGACCCCCGCCAGGAATTCCTCACGCCCTTTCTTCAACTCCGAATATAATTTAATATTAATATTATTTGTGAGGTATGTCTTTGTGGCTGGAAGTATTATTAATAAGGAGTCAAAAAAAAAAAATTCAAGACATAGACAGCCAAAATTGTTTCTTTTTTATTGCCGTTCCAGGCTGACGTTTCGGCCACTGGTCTAGGCCATCTTCAGAGCTAAAAAATATTTTCGTACATTTTATTTCAACATGTTAATGTGGCACTTTCTATAATATAATAAAATATAAAAACAACAATACAACAATATACAATATTGATTAACAAAGTACATACCCGGAGGCGAGAATAAATGAAAATTACAATTTCAGCGACACACATTCGCATGAACGGAGCGCTCATAGGACAACGAAAGAATGATATTAAATATTGGTTCATTAGTTAATATTCGCATTAGTTCATGTTTAACTCCGCTAGATGGCAGAGGAGTATATCTAAATTAAACCGATATAATATTTTAATACATCATTAGCATCATGCTTAAAATTAACACAGTCATTAATATAAATAAATAAAGATTCTAATATCAATCTTTTAGTAAGGTTTTCCTCGTAAATTAATATTTTAGGCTGTGCCAAGTCAAAAATGTGGGTTGTTTGAATAGAATCGATGCCAATGCCACCCTCATCATTCCTTCTTATATTGTAATTTATTTATGAAAATATCGCATAAACCAATGAACACTTTGTCCATGTTTTACAATAATAAAGACAAAACTCCATTGATGTCAAGATCAAACTTAGTTTATGCGATTACTTGTAGTGATTGTGGAAAAAAATATGTGGGCCAGACATGCCAGTACATATCGAAGAGGATTTACCAACACAATTACAATATAAGAAGGAATGATGACCGGGTGGCATTGGCATCGCATTCTATTCAAACAACCCACATTTTTGACTTGGCACAGCCTAAAATATTAATTTACGAGGAAAACCTTACTAAAAGATTGATATTAGAATCTTTATTTATTTATATTAATGACTGTGTTAATTTTAAGCATGATGCTAATGATGTATTAAAATATTATATCGGTTTAATTTAGATATACTCCTCTGCCATCTAGCGGAGTTAAACATGAACTAATGCGAATATTAACTAATGAACCAATATTTAATATCATTCTTTCGTTGTCCTATGAGCGCTCCGTTCATGCGAATGTGTGTCGCTGAAACTTGTAATTTTCATTTATTCTCGCCTCCGGGTATGTACTTTGTTAATCAATATTGTATATTGTTGTATTGTTGTTTTTATATTTTATTATATATAGAAAGTGCCACATTAACATGTTGAAATAAAATGTACGAAAATATTTTTTAGCTCTGAAGATGGCCTAGACCAGTGGCCGAAACGTCAGCCTGGAACGGCAATAAAAAAGAAACAATTTTGGCTGTCTATGTCTTGAATTTTTTTTTGACTCCTTATTAATAATAGATCATATTTCTTTAAAAATTACGTGACATATTTTACTGGGCAAAAATTGTTCGCATGTACACCCAAGTAAGACAATTTATTATTACTATTATCTATTATTAACTGTCAAATTTCTTTGTCCAAATGCTTTAAAAATGATACTTAGAGTGTTTTTGCCTAAAAAAACTTCTTGGGCAGGGAAAAACCCACCCAAAACATTCGGGTGTGGAAAGCGTACGCGGTATAGTCCTGCGGCCCGGAGACATTTGAAAATTTCATTTTGGCCCGCGCTTAAAAGTATTTGCCCACCCCTGGTATACGATGTAATGTAATTAATTAGATAAAACACTTCATAAGCAAAAATTAATTACCCCCTCCCCCTCCCCTCAAATAAATTATTAAAATTAAATTAGCCTTACTTACCTTTTTTCAGTTAACCGTCAAGGAAGACATTTTTAAAAATCCATTCCCCCTTTCTGCGATTAGTCCCGTCATTCAAACAAATTTTTGTTCTTTTTTTGTATAAATCGCTTGAAGACGAAAAAGTATGAAATAATAAAATAAAAATAAAATTGAAATTAAAAAGCAAAAGCGGCTTTAAAACGAAAGGATGAATCTTAGAATCCATAACATTTTTTATATTTATATTTATATACAATCTACATCTCTTGGATGGATTTAGGCTGGGCGCACACGGTCGATTTAGTCGAGTTGATCTGCAGTTGCAGCACATGCATTGAACTTTAATTGCATTTATGTCCATCGACCAAACTATCGCCCGACTAAAAATCGACCTTGTGCCAGCCTTAAAGTGGCCCGGAGACGATAAAAAAAAATTGACAATTGCAATTGAAGAGTACGATTGAGGTAGATGACAAATAAAGAATTGAAATTTGAATTTAATTGTGATAACCCTTTGAAGTTTGTTTAAATAAAATTCGATAATTTCACTAAACAAATAGATAACATTTATTATGCAATATTTTTTTTATAAAAATTAAACGAGAGGAATTTGTTAAAAAATAGTTAAGTAAGAGAAGGAGATTAATGAGTTGGAATTTATGGCTTTCCCATTAACATAAACACCTGAGGGTTAATAATTATTAATAATCGAACGATATTCGACTGATGACAAAAAGTGATTGATTCGATTTCTAAATAGCTACGGCTAGTCATAAAATAAATATTCACGTCTTGGGGGGGGGGTTCCAAGACCAACTCCACTTTCTTCTTTTTAATGAAGGAATTTGGAATTTATTGGATTATTATTAAGGAAATAGCTCCAGCTAAGCGAAAGGGAAAATGAGAAAAAATACAGCCAATCTCTAATGAGTGCCAAGTAGGGTTTGGACCCCCGGTGGAAACCCAAACCTGTTTTTTTGGCTAATTTTCAAAAACCGAATTCTTTTTTTTCAGTAATAAGCTTACTTGTATTCAAATTATAAATTAGCCCGTGACCCATGGCTCAGGGAGAAGGCATTAGCTTCTAGTGGGTTGGGGTTTCGGGTTCGCTTCCCGTCCCAAGCGAGAAAAATGTATTTCATTTGAATTGTCTATCAATCATTTGAAATAAATAGGGATCGGGTCTAAATGGCCTTAGATGCCGAAAAAGACCTTAATCAAATTAAAAAAAAAAAAATTATAAATTATTTATATTTCCCCCCTTTTTTCCAATACTTTAATAATCTATATATAATAATAGCGGAGTGTCTGTATGTCTGTCCGTCCGTCTATCTCGTTCTGTTTGACCAATTTTCCGTTGGAATGACGAAATTTTGCAGTCTTATAGAGGACGTTATGGAGAGTCCAGGAAAAATACTCGAGTCCCGAAATTCCTTCAATATTTTGAGTTATTAATTCCTAAAGCTACGATTGAGATGTATAGAGAAATATTTATTTATTTTTTGGGTTTTTGTATTCTTTGAATGTAAACAAATCCTCAAGCAGGCACTGGATTGGAATAGCAGTATCATCTAATGTTATATCAAAAGTCATTTCTGAATACAGTAAGTACCAAACATATGAATATAATGACAACTAATAGCTCTGAAGATGGCTTTAGCCAAGGCCGAAACGAAATATATTTTTTTTTTAAAGAACAAATATCCTGAGTGCATTTTCGTCTGATTTTTATTCCTGATATACATGTATAGGAAAGTGCGGGATGTTCATGACCCTAATTCATTTTTTGTTAAGTTGCATCATATCTTAACACTAACCTATCTTAAAGAGTAAATTAATTAATAAAACGTTCTTCTCATATGAAGAGCATAGCATTTATATTATTATATAAATAGGCTACTGAGGAAGCCAGACAGACAGACAGAGAAAGATCAAAGTCCACTCCCCCTACGCCTTCTAATTTACTGAAATGAGAGCATTGTTAATATTATTATATTTTGGTATGTGA
Source organism: Euborellia annulipes (assembly GCA_023213315.1). Classification (NCBI taxonomy): domain Eukaryota; kingdom Metazoa; phylum Arthropoda; class Insecta; order Dermaptera; family Anisolabididae; genus Euborellia; species Euborellia annulipes. The sequence goes on along the minus strand of JAKCPI010011543.1, from coordinate 2,483 downwards.
ATGTTCTATTAAAACAACTTTCGAATCAATTTACGTAGCTGAGAGAGAGAGAGAGAGAGAGAGAGGGAGATAATGATATGGATTTCAATTAATGAATATCATTAATTTAGAATATACACGCCTACTTTGCTGAGAGCTTTTCGGCACCTGAGGCTATACTTTTTATACAATAGATATAGTATGTAAATTAATCAAAAACATTTCAATATATTTATTGGTATAATTATTTAATACGTAGGCCCGTTGCGAGACTCAAAGTGTCATCTTCAGAAGTAATTCAAATCAGCGGCGTAACGTTTTTTAGCTGCCCCCTCCCCTGCAACCTTTATTTCGGGCCCCATTATTAGACCATACAAAAAATATTTTTAAAATATATCCCTGAACCCTGGAGGGTACCGGGCCCTCTCAAAGAGAAATTTTCATTAAATTTTTTACCGTTTTTATCGGAGCTCTGAGGAGATACAATTTTTTTAGCCTGGCCCGGCCCGTGGGCCCCCAAGGTCCGGGCCCCCCCGCATTGCGTGGTCTGCGGAGGTGTACGTTACGCCACCGATTCAAATACTAAGTAGTACGAACACAAGTGTTTGAGCCGATTTTCAGAAAATAAAAAAAATAAAAAATCTGGTGTGACTGGCGCACAGCACACAACTTTCTCTTACCTTCGGTAATCGAAAGATGTGTTCTGTGCTTGTCACACCAGATTTTTGTGTCGACATATTTGCGTATAAAATATGAGTATCGAGAGTTTATTCGTTTTTGAGTAATTCCCTTAAACCACATTTTTACTTTCTCTTACCTCTATATATGTTAATACAGTATATATAGAGAGAGAAAGTATTCGATTGATGTCAAAAATTCGATGTCGAGATTTTGATGGATCTTCACGTTTTGAGGTCCCCTGAATCCAAAAAAGTGGTTTTCGTGACATGGTCTGTCTGTCAACAAAATATCTCAAGAACGGAAAGAGCTAAGAGGTTGAAATTTTATATTTAAGTTAGGCACCCCCCTGGCACGTGACACGAAGCTTTTGAACAAAATCGACCAAAGAGTACTAGTACTTTACTGATGTAATTTTTCAGCTACGCCACTGTAAGCAGGGATGGGCAAGTTACTCGATTTTGAGTAACGAGATACAAAATACCAATTACTTCAGATTTTTGTAACGAAATACAAGATACCAATTATTCACGGGTTTGTGTAACGAGATACAAAATACCAATTACGTATTTCAAATACATTGAAAATACCAATTACAAACAAATTTTTCCTTGATTTTAAAATACTTTTTGCAGGGGTAATTTTGGAACTAGAGCCCTGCACGGGTACGGGTTGGCCCGTAGGCCCGTTACCCGCCCGGCCCGCGGGCTTTGGAGGCCATGAAAAAAATTACGGGCGGATACGGGAGGGTAGCAAGTCTAAATAAACGGGTTCGGGCGGACGGGCATGCAAATGAAATTTTATTTAAAAAATTATTAGACATTCGTTCTAATAAGATTTAAACTTTCGACCGTTGGTTCTCGTTGAAACATTTTGTAAATTAAAATTAAATATACAAATTAAACACTAGGTTATTTGTTTCAAAGGTTTTATTAATTAAAAATTAACACTTAATACGTATTTCGACAATTTCTTGTCATCATCAGAATGATCTTCTGATGATGACAAGAAATTGTCGAAATACGTATTAAGTGTTAATTTTTAATTAATAAACCTTTGAAACAAATAACCTAGTGTTTAATTTGTATATTTAATTTTAATAGACATTCGTTCATTCATTCACTAAATCTCGGGCGGGTATGGGCGGGTTTGAAAAAATTCCGGGCGGGCCTGAAGAATGGTAAAAAATTACGGGCCGGGTACGGGAGGGAAGTCAAAAAAATACGGACACGGACCGGCCAAAAAAAAATCGGCCCGTGCAGGGCTCTATCTGGAACCCTAAATAAATTTAGTTTAGGAAAGTGGCAGCTAAACTTATATTGGAGAATACCTTTGGAAAATCGAAAACAATAAAATTATTCATGACACTAAAAAAATTTATTTATAAAAATATGAAAAGGTTTGAAAAAACCAAGTTTTCAAAAGTTTTGTCGGATAATCTGGACCTTGATGGAGAATGAATAAACCCGCAAATAAAAACAATCTTTCAACTGGGGCAGAAGAACAAAGATTTAGTCGTTGAGAGCTGAGAGCTGGTTGAAAGAAGAAAGCAAAAAGGTTTTTTAACGAAGAGTGAAAATTTGGCGGTTTGATTGACTTCTCTTTACTGGTTTTTACTAAGATCCGGAGCAGAGAACCCACACGACGATTACATACAGTAATATTAAATAAATTAAAACGATTTCAGCTCCCTTTGCAAGATTCTTATACGGCGGCAAATAAAAAAAAAAAAGTATTTAGTATCTCGAATTTCAGATACCAATTACTAAAAAATGTAACGGAAATACAAGATAGCAATTATTTTGCCTATGCTGTAACGAGATACA
>JAKCPI010011542.1:0-19906 GCA_023213315.1 Euborellia annulipes | reverse complement strand
TAACATTTGTTCTACATTATTTAATATACATTTTTTCAAAGACGAATACACTACAAACCGCGGGTGTAATTTCACCATAACCTTGAAGAATAGTTATTTGTAAATTAATCTCAATTATTTTTTGTAAATACAAATTTAAAAGTCATTTTTGAAAACATATTGCAAAAAAAAAATGGACTTTTTTTAAGGATCTGATAATCAAGAATGACCAAAGTTTTATTTTCATAATAGAAAAGTGCCATTGTATAATTTGGATCGAATGTTAGTTTATGATTAATGAGGAGGGTTAAGGGTGCAAGAACTCAACAACGAAAGGCCATTTGTCAAGAAGAGGAAATCAATTGCAAATAGAACAAAAGCCAAAAGGTTCTATATGTTAATGAGTTCCTGGCATTTTCAATATATGATATATGATAATTTTTCACGAGAAATCTTATTTAAAAATCTGGTGTGACTGGTCGCACAGTACACAACGTCCACACTGGAGGCGAGCAATCCTCAGCTCTTTGCTAGGACATGAAGAATCATCTTGTGTAGAATCTGTTGAGCCAGGCTGCTCACATTCCTCTACCGAAAATCCTCTTTTTCATATGCTCGTGCAGGCTTCAAATCATATGATTTTCTACCAAACACCTCCAAAACAATTTAAATGAAGTAAAAGATGGGAAATAATACATAACATATAAAATATGTTTGATTTTTGAAAACATTGTTGGAAATATTTATTTCTGAAGGGAAAATCGTACTATAACAATAGTATGGTTTGTACAAAAACAGTACGTGATGGAATTTTTTCACTATTTTAGCACTCCAAAATACATAAGAATCACCTTTTAGATTTCAAACAATTTTTTTCTCACAGGCCTGTGTTATTAAAAGAAAGCTCTTTCACTATTTTTAACAATTATTTAAAAAAAAAGTTTTTTGGGTATACTGGTGTCATTTTCAAAAGTGATTTTTCGACTGTTTGACATATAAACATAGGCGCCGACTCCATGGTGCCCAAGGGGCTCGAGTCCCCTCAATGCTGAGGGAAGAGGGACCCAGCCCTCCAGAAAAAAACCGCTTCACTATGGTAAAAAGGTCAAACAGGGCAAAATATTCAAACATTTAACCCATACCCCTTGCGTCAATCATATTTAGGCCTCGCTAATTTTTTTTAAAAGTTGCCGCCCATGCATATAAGGGAGGGTACAAGTATTACGTAACGCAATTTTTGAAGATTATTGACCCCCCTCCCCCCTATGTAACGTGGCGTAACATTTTTCTGGATCCCCCCTAGACGTTGCGAAACGCTTAAGTGGCCATTTTTATCTAAAAGTCACAATTTTGTTGCGCTAAGTACCGAAAGTCGCTAAAATACCAGTTACGTAACGCGTTGTTCAACCCTCCCCCCTCCCCCCCTTGTAACGCATGCTAACGTTTTACGAGACCCCTCCCCCTCAAATTGCGTTACGTAATACTTGTACGCTCCCTAATAGAAAAGAAAAAATTTTAAATTCATTCAAAGCAAAAACAAGGAGTGTCCCATTTTGTCGAAAATCTCATAGCTTTTGAGAAAATTGATTAAATAACTTAAGCTTAGGCTGAATGCACACCAATTGAGCAAATCGAACAAAACGTTTTTGCCCAAAATTGTTTTTTCAATGCTTATGGGTCAACGCACACCTAGGAGACAAAACACAATTGGACTTGATTCGACATCATTGAACAAAATGTTTTGCCAGTGAGCGTTTTGCTCACTCGGTGTGCGTTGGCATTGAGCAAAACGTTTTGTCCGAAAACGTTCCAAAATGTTTTTGATTAATTAGTGTGCATTGGTTTTAGGGATTGAGATCCAAAATGATAGCGATCTGATTAAAATATTCAAATAGAAAAAAAAAACACTCGGCTATCGGCTTCAAGATATTTTTTATATTTTGGCCTGGTCATTATCATTAAAATAGCGAAGGCAATGATTATTTCGTGAAAATAAAATTGTTTCGTATTTGGCATGAGAGGTTCAAATTAGGAAACTCGGCCATGTTTTATGATGGTTGATCGAAACCCAAAACCGAAACGTCGATCTTTGTACTGTTCCGAAAAAAAGCAACAAAAAATAATATGGCTGAATTCTCTCAATTCAAAAAATTATAATTGTTAAACAAAAACTTTTCTTATTTTAATTTCTACTGAGGATGACACCAACTAGGACCGAAACGTAGCTCTTGTTTTAAATTTTAACACTATTTGAAAATTAGCACAAACCCCTATCAGTCGTTAGTTTGAGAGTGAAAGTAAAATATTTTCGATAACGTCGTCTAAAATAAAGCAAATGAATATTTAATAACAAAAAAAAAGCGAATAAAATAAAAAGTAGGTTAACTTTGCAATGCATATTTAATTAGAAAAAGGGGGTGAATAAATTGAAGTATCAAGGGTCAAGGAAATTAACCCCGGGAATTTATTCTTCACATCGATCCCAAAAAAGAAGCTCTTCGTGAGAGCGTTGGGGTAAAACTGACCCTCGAGGCGAGGGGGGGGGGTGTTAAAGAATGAGGTCATCGGCCAACAAAAACAACGACCTGAGAATGAAATCAAGAAGATTTAAAAGTATAAATAGAGTGTAGGTCATTAATTTGATTATTTAGCAGGTGAACTTTGCCACTTGTCCTTAAAGCCTTTCCCCCCCCCCTATTAAGTGGTTTCTTTATTCTCTTTTAAATGGAATCTATTTTAAAAAGTAACATTTTAAGAAATGGACATAAAAGGTGGAAACCTCGCTAATGAATTAGTTTTTGGGTCATCTTGTGTCAGGGGCGTATAAAGAAATTTTTTTCTTATTTTTAAATATCTCCTCCCCCCAATACGAAAATATTTTTAAAATACCGGTATACCTGAGCCCCGAGGGGCCCTCTCAAAGAGAAATTTTCATAAAATTTTCGATTTTCATCGATTTCATCCAATAAAAGGTTTCCCTCCAACGCCAAATTGTTCTATCCCCTCTCTGTAGTATACAAAATTAATATTTCAAATAAAAATGATCTAGTACAGGGATGAGTAACCCGCGGCCCGTTAAACATGTTTATGCGGCCCGCTAAGCATTTCTAAAATTGAAAATAAATATTTTTTTATTTTAATTTTACCATTATCAGTATATTTTCAACCATGAAATTAATCAAAAATGACCACCGATTAAGACTGAGTGGGTGCACGATTAGAAAGGTGGTGCGTACGTGTAGCTACAATTCCGGCTGATATTGATCAGCTTGTAGCGAAAAAAACAGTGCCAAATTTCTCATTAAAAAATTTCCAGTAAATTCGTTTTTCTGTTCTTTTCTTGTTTGTTTTTATTAAAATTTGTATAAAATTTGTATATGAAATCTTTACTTTTTTTAAATTTTATATTTTTTTACTCTAATGTTTATTATAATTATTGTAATTAATTAAAATTATTAATAAGTGTTACTTTATGTGCGGTCCGCCAATAAATTTTAAAATTTAAATTGGCCCCTTGATTAAAAAGGTTGCTGATCTAGTACATAATCACTCTAAAATGAACGGTTCAGGAGATATAGAGGGGTGAAATTGGCTTTGTTACTTTCTCTTACCTATATATTAATATCGAGTTTTGGATACATGTCAAAAATTCGAAGTCGAGATTTTGATTTTTGAGGTCCCCTGAGTCAAAAAAGTGGTTTTCGCAACATAGCCTGTCTGTATGTCGGGGTGTGTGTGAGTGTGTGTGCACAAAATAACTCAAGAACGAAAAGAGCTAGGAGGTTGACAATTCAATATTTGAGTTAGGCACCCCATGGGACGTGCCACGAAGCTTTTGAACAAAATTGCTCAAAAAGTACTGGAACTTTACTTTCTGTTTTATTTCGATATTGTTAAAATTTCCAAAAAATATAAATATAAAACTGAAAAGCCTACGAGTTTCGCTATCCCCTATCTATAAAATGGTTATTAGAAAAGTTCATCCCTCCCGTTTTGAGCTCGATACGCTCAATGTCTAGAAGAGAGACAGTGTGGCAATTAAGTTTTTCACAATAAAAGATTTGGTAAAAAATAAGCTCTGGTTATATATGAATGCCCCAAGAGCGGATCCAGAGGTGTTTCTCGGGGGGGGGGGGGGTAATCTGGTGTGACTGGTCGCACAGCACACAATTTCGGTAATTTAAAGAAGCATTCTGTACTTGTTTGCCAGAATATAAATACAAATCAAATTTTTAACTATTAATTATTAAAATTTTACCTTAAAAATACATTTTTTTTTTTCGAAAAAAAGTATTTTTTTCAAATCTCGGAAGAGGGCGGAAGTAATTACCCCCTTTAACCCCCCCCCCCCCCCCCATTGGATCCGTCCTTGCACGTAGATAATATTAACTTTCAAGCTATCGAGCTACAAAACGGCCGCGTTTTAGCAGCTATTTTTCAGAGCATTTATTGAATTTCTGTCTAAAAAGTTATTTTTAATTTTACTTATTTCTGCACAATTATTTGCCGTCTTTAAATGTCAAATTAAAATCTTTTTTACTACTGATTAATAATGGCATACATTTAAAATTTTTGATTTCAATCATTTTGCACTACTTGAGCCTTTATTGTTTGTCTACTCTAAGCTTTTTTAAACAATATCTGGCGTCGCAAAGAGGTTGAAGTCTCGCTCCTTGTTCTAGGAGCCAGAGGTTCACTTATCGCCCTAAACAACAAAGTTTTGAAAATCTCGGGGGGGGGGGGGTAATTACTCCCTTTACTCCCCCCCTTGTATCTTCCCTTTTATTTATATTATTATTACAAATAAAATATTAAAATTGTCAAAGGAAAGGGTGCTAAATTTTCAAGTTGATGGTTTGATGGTTTGGCATGCTCGAGTGGGGGAGAAGGGGGGGGGGAGTAGGAAGAGACACTAACACTTATTTCTCATTCGTTTCAAATTTTTGTTGAAGGAATGTTAAAAAAGGCATGCTCAAATGGAAAAATATGTCATATTTATCTATTGGTTTTCGTAAATTTTAAATGTAAAGTGGATGGAACACGAAAGGCGATTTGCGTAGCTAGTGTCTAGATACAATAATAAATGATAAAAGAGGAAAGTTCATTATTCATAGAGAGCGTGAATCTATTTGCTTGTCTCTCATACCGGTAGAACAAAGAACAAAGAGTCCATACAAAGGAATAAATCATTTGTTTGAGTGACTTGTCACTTACAGAGAATCCCAGTGGCGGTGTAGAGTAGGCCGAGGGCGAGGATAAGGGTGCGAGAAGACGCCGTCCTCCAAGACCTTGGCCATTTCTGCAAATAACAAACATTGAAATCGATTTCAAAGAACAGCTAATATGCATGTAACTCTGATCTAAAAAAGCCTTCATGCAATCGTGGCTATCTTTAGTCCATTCTTTCTTTCTAACCTGTTACTTAAAAAGCTTTAATAAAATATTCAACCCCTTTATTTAATCCATAATACGATTCAATCTGAATGTCAAACAATTTTTTTTTTTTTTTTAATAGATGAATGCTTTTTTTTTATATTTAAAAAGAAATGAGATGACGTGGAAATTTATAAATTTATTCATTCAATAAAGTATTCTTTTAATGTTCATTTAAAGTCGTCCCTTTGTTTTTAAATTTAAATATTTACTCTACTTATAAAATGATTATATTAAATTTTGAATTTAGTTTAAAACTATCTTATTAATATAAATTTGGAATAGGGGAGAGGACATGGAGAAAAAGGAGGAAAAGATGGAATGGATCAGGGGCGCCGGAACAAATTTGAATCAGGGGGGGGCAAAATTTTTTTTTTTTATAAAATTAAAATAATTTAATATGTTCAAATAGTATAAAACAAAAACAAATCTACTATAAAGCTTTAAAAAATTTTAAATAAAATCACAATTTTAAAAAATTTTCTAATGATTTTATCAAAAATTTTTTTAGACTATTTATACTATTTGAAGGAAATAAATATTTTTAATTTTCTTCTTTTAATTAAATATATAATGTTTTTAGAAATTAGAAATACAATAGGGTCTATATAAAATATTTTGGAAAAAATGAATTTCTTACTCTTAATTTTTTAAAAGATTTTATTTTTCAAAAGTAAAAATGTATCATTTTTAAAAATAAATGAAATAAAAGAAAATATATTGCCCATCTCTGCCCCCTCCTATAGGATGCCGGAGGGGGGGGCATTACCCCAGTTCCGGCGCCTATGGAATGGATAATCGCTAAGATAATGGAGCAAGAAATGCAGCAGGACTCACGGAGGGTAGACAAATCGAACTACTGTGAGTATTATAAGAAAATAAAGACTGACTGGAGAGAGATGGGATTTGGATTTAGAGGAGGCGGGATGGATATCAGGGATAGGTTGGGCAAGAATGAGATGTGGAAGTGGACGGAAGACCATGCATGGGAATGTGGAATAGTGAGGGAGACATTGGAACACGCGTGGACAGACAGAAACACACCTGGACGACGAGACAAGAAAATGGATGAGGGAAGCAGCAGGGATGAAGGAAGGAAATTTGGCAAAAGCGAAGATTAATAACAAATTATTGAAATGAAAGGAGGATAACGTCGAAGAATAGAGGGGCGAAAAGGAGGACGAAAAATGAGAATTATGAAGAAGAGAAGAAGAAATAGAAGAAAATGCTTAAAATATCGATAATTGTATTGTATTGTAAGGTTAAAATAATATAATACACTGTGGTGAAAATAAAGTGACTTGGGGAGAGAGGGGATTTGGATTTAGAGGGGGCAGGATGGGCATCAAGGCAAGGGCGGATACAAGGGGGGGGGGGGTAAAAGGGTAGTTACGCCCCTCGAGATTTAAAAAAAAAAATTTATTTTTAATGATTTGTATTTAGATTCTGACAAACAAGTACAGAATGCGCCTTTAAATTACCGAAATTAAGAAAAAAAATTGTGTGCTGTGCTACCAAGCACACCAGATTACCCCCCCCCCCAGAAACACCTCTGGATCCGCCCTTGCATCAAGGACCCTGATAATCTCTCGTTTTCTTTCTCCCGACTTCTCATCGCAAGCACCCAGCACTTTATTATTCTCATTATTCATATATTCTATAAAGATGTATTTATTATTGATGATTCATTTTCGATTTTAATACTCAATTATAGTTTATGTATAATTAATTTCTTGCCTATTTGATTTTACTTTTTTTTATTGGATTTAAGAAAAAAATCAAAAGAAAAAATACTCTCTCTGTAATAGAGTCATTATTCATTTATTAAGGTTGAAATAATAGGTTTGATATCAAGTTTGATTATTTTTTCATGGAAAAAAGTTCAATCCCTTGTTTATGTCAGTAACCGAAAAAAAGAACTGATATTGACGTTGAAACTAAATTCCAATTTAAAATTTAAAAAATAATAAAAAAAAATAAAAAATTGAAATTCGTTTACCTAAACCAAAAAAAAAAGAAAAAAAAAAAAAAAATCTGTTGACACGGCACACAACGCACAAATTAAAGAAAGATTTTCAAAAAAAAGGTAAAAATGATATGAATTTTGTATAGAAAATTTTAAGGAGGTGGCGGCAAATTAAATTTTGCCCCCCCCCCCCCCCCTAAAAAATCTCGTAGTTCAGGCCCTGTCTCTCTATATATATATATTATATATAGGTAAGAGAAAATAAAAATTTATATGAAAAAGTCATCAATTTACATATATAAATTTAGTCGTTTGGGTCACTTAATTTATTATAAGTCTGTAATGAAGTCTCCGCTCCGAGTGAGGAAAAGTTCAAAAGAGCCAATGAGTCAATAAATCCTGAATTAATGATTTCTTCCTTTGATATCTTGGCACATCACTTGACCTTTCAAAACAAACGTAGATAAATATTCAAAATATATAATTCATTTGAAAAAAAAAACAAAAAAAAAAAACTTTAAAAACCAGTGAATAATAGATAAGAATTCTCCAATTAAATATTACTTTATATTATTGATTGTCTTTAAGAATAAAATTAAAAATCTGGTGTGACTGGCGCACAGCACACAACTTTCTCTTACCTTCGGTAATCGAAAGTTGTGTTCTGTGCTTGTCACACCAGATTTTTTTGTGTCGACATATATTTAGTTCCCGACAGTACGGAACATATGAATTCAGATGTAAAATTTATAAGTAGAGACCGGATTCCTATGCAATTGCATATTCTATTTGCTAATAGGTACATCACTGAAAACCAATTTTCTATCCGAATCATGCCCCCTTGGAGCTAGGGTTCAAATTCTATATTGCATATTTTTGCATATTTGGCCAATATTGCATAAAGTTGCATATTTAAAACTTTTTGGATATTTTAAATTTTTTTTTCAGTAAAAGTTTCATTTTATTTTAATTTTTTAATTTTTTTTTCAAAAAACAAAAAAAAAAAATTTAAATCCTTTATTACATTGTAAAAAATAAATAACTATATATTTTTTATTTTTTATATCCTCTTTTAAGGTTGTTCGGACATTAAAGCACTTTCCTTGATTAAAAGCTAATTTTTTTAATATGTTATAAATCACTATCAAATACGTATAAAATAAAATTTTGAAGCAGATCTGACACAGGGTTATCGTGTAATTAATTTTTAAAAAATTGAAATTTAACATGTAGCCTATGGGGAATAACGACGAAACGCACACATATTGAATTATATAGCCACCTCTGCATTAGATACAAAAACAAAAAAACTTACATTTTATTAATTCACTTCCGAGGAATATGTTAAAAATAAAATCAAAAGTTTCTGCCGACCGCTTTTAAAGATATTTTAACAAGAAAGTCAAAAAATTCTCCAAAATGACAGTCGCTAATATTTAAAAATAATGAATTCTCGAGAGTCAGACCAGCCTGGCAACGTCGCATAGCATAAGTGTCTTATCTCTATGTCAGATACATTTTTTTTTTCAATTTTACAATATTTTTTCTCGCAAATCGTCCATTGTGTTTAAACTGATTTGCATTAAACATTGTAATATATTAAATAAAATAAAATTTAAGGCGTTTAAGATTTAAAATAGATAGTTGATGAATGCAATGGTGCCAGTTCTATATTACGTGAAATACTGCTCAAGTCGAAAGTCATTCATTTATTATTTTTGGTAATTAAATTATTAACTTAATACTATTATAAACTATGATAGGTCACGACTAAATTATAATAAGGAATTTTGGCATTCAAATTTTTAATTTTATTTAAAAAAAAATTTAGATTCTATTATGACTTACGATGTACTATCCGAACAACCTTAAGAAATAAATTTAGTTTTGCTAGAATTTTCCCCCACCCCCGAGACTTAAAAAAAATTTATTTTTAATGTAAAATTTTAAAAAATTAATACTTAAAAATTTGATTTGTATTTATATTCTGGCAAACAAGTACAGAAATGCGCCTTTAAATTACCGAAATTAAGAAAAGATTGTGTGCTGTGCGGCTAGTCACACCAGATTACCCCCCCCTCCCCGGGAAACACCTCTGGACTCGCCCTTAGTCGTGTTCCATAGTTCGAAGTCAAATTAATTAAAGAAAAAATTCCAAAACAGGGGTCCCCGTTTGATTCAAAAATTTCGCAATGGATTGCTCTATGTTTTTTTTTTTTTTTTTTTTTTTTAATTAGTTTTTTAGTTCAGTTTTAGTTTTTTAAAGTGAAACTTTTATTATATCACTACGAATTTTTTGGTTCTTCTATCAGCATGTCGCTTTGTAACGAGGTGACGTAAAAGGCCATGACGCTACAAGCCATGACGTCACAATCCGTGACGACAAAATTAAGAAAGTTGAAATTTCTATATATATAATGAATTATAAAAAAATAATTGTGAGATTTAATAATTCAATTTTTAAATTGATAAAATATAATTTTTAAAATAATTTAAAATATTCAAATCTTCAATCTATATATACTGTATATATATAATCCAGGGGGGCGAAGCCCTCCTGGCTAATTACTAAATAAATATTGTTCACAGTTTTTAACATGCGTCTATTGATTTCCTATTTTCCAATTATTAAATTAAGATTAAAAACGCGATTTTAATAACCTTAATTGAATAATTTTTTGAAAATTTTCAGTTAAACGCCTACGATCCGAAAAAAGTTTCACTTGCATCGTGGTTTCATAAAACCACACAATGATTTTTAATTTTAGTTTATTTTTAGTTTTTTTTTTTTTTTTTAATTAAATTTAGTTTTTATTGTGAGGCCAATTTTTTTTTTTTTTTTTTTTTTTTTTAATTATTTCTTTCCAAAAATAAAACACAATTAGTTTTACATCAGTAGAAATCATGATTTACCTTTTATTGGAAGCCATTTACTTAATATTTTTGCCATAAATATATTGCATATTTTAATACTTTTACTGCATATTATATGGCATATCTAGCGGTTTTTGCTGCATAAAAATCCGGGCTCTAATTATTACAAATTTAAAAATTAAATTTCAAAATAATTATTATATTATTAAATAAAATATAATTGAATCTTTTAATTATTGATATGATTGAAAAATAAAATTAATAACGAAATAATATTAATTATGAGGAAAAGAAATAAACACGAACAGCGAACAAACAAGAAACGAAGGGTGTTAGAAGTTAGGTTAGAAAGACAGAAATATTTACTGATCTTTTGAAATAAATTCATAATGACGACTTCAAATTGTATAAAAACATTTAAGGTATGTGCCCTAAAGACTAGGATCGTTTAGTAAAGAAGATAGAAACAATAATAAGGTAAAAAGATACTCAATTCAGATTGTCAAAAGCAGCTAGAGCAACTGCTCTATTTACCAACAGGGGGGGGGGGGCAGTCAAAAAATATATAGGCTATCTCAACAGAGAAACAAAATCTGGTATGACTGATCGCACCAGATTTTTTGTGTCGACATATATCGCCTGTTGAGGATCATAGTGGCGAAAGCCCGAAATTCAACAATTAGAGAAAAAAAGTTTTATAAACATATACATTTAAATAGCCGGGCAATCAGTGCCGCAAAAAGGGCGGGGCAGAGGGGACGCCAGCCCCGGATTCATTAAAGAAAAGGGCGCCGGCAACGTTTATATTTTTACAAAAAAAAAAAAAAAAAAAATTGTATTATTCATTGTAGGTGAAGAGAAAAAATAACAAACTTGTCTAATAATAATATTAAATACTTTTTTTGTTATTAGAAGGAATATTTAAATCAATTTAATATTTATCTTATTTAATCGTCTGGTCTAGGGAGGGGGGGGGGTCGTAAGAATTAGTTCTGGGCAGGATACAGGCAATACAAGGCGGTTACAATGGGAGGTAGAGGGGGGTAATTACCCCCTCCCCCGAGATTTGAAAAAAATACTTTTTTTTTCGAAAAAAATGTATTTTTAATGTAAAATTTTAAATATTAATACTTAAAAATTTGATTTGTATTTATATTCTGGCAAACAAGTACAGAATGCGCCTTTAAATTACCGAAATTAAGAAAAAATACTGTGCTGTGCGACCAGTCACTCCAGATTACCCCCCGAGAAACACCTCTGGATCCGCCCTTGGTCCAGAGGCGCCAGAATTTGGGGGTGGAATTTTGGCGGTAAGCAGATTTAATGTTGAATATATATATTTAATAAAATATAATTTTTTTTTTGACTTTTTATCCGCCCTTGACTGAATTTGATGAGTTTCCAACTATGTTCCCGTAGGCTTAAGTGTCGTTTCGATTTTTAGAAAAAAATTCATATTTTTAATCTTAATCTTATAGACTTTTGAGTAAAATTGAAATATTTTTGTTTGTTTATTATAACGATAGCGTTTCAATTACCAAAAGTAAGAGAAAATTGTGTGCCGTGCGGTCAATCACACCAGATTTTATAATATAGGTTTTTAATTTATATAATTCAATCCTATTTGAATCCATAAAAATTTAAGAGAAAATATCGAAATTTTTTTAGATGTAATTAGGCATTAAAAATAAAATAAGAATAATAAATTAAATAATCTCATCTAATATTGTTTAAAATATAAAATTAATTAGACTTGTAAAAACGAATAAAAATAAATCTAATAATAGAAAACAAATATAAATCTCTGAAGATGAACAAATCGAACGACACTCAACCAACAACACATGAATGGCCGAGAAAGAGATAAAGTAGAGCGCTACTTTTGCACCGAAAAAGAGAACGAAAACACCATAGTTACTCTTATCCCCACACTCTCGTATGCAGAGGTTTCTAGAATCATCTCCATCAATTTTGATGAAAAAAAAATTATCTATTTACTCACACTCATGTTAAATTATCTTTTTAATTTGATATTATTTTGTATACAGATGAGAATACTTATAAAACGAAAAAGCATATTCAAAATAATTAATAATAAAATAATTTTCATTCTATATTTAATTCATTCTTTTTACGATTATGTAATAAAAATGAAAAGGATTAAAAAAGGAAAATAAATACCTAGGAAAGTGAAGATGGGGTTGAAGGTCGGCGTTTTTAAAATGGAAATAATCGTGGATCAGTTGTTGAGATTGCATCGTTGGGTGCTTGTTAATCATGCGGCGAGAGCGGAGAGGATTTCGTTTGGAGGCTTCTTCACTGACCGTGGGGCTCATACTGAAGGTGGCGACGCCGGCAACTAGTGTCGAACAAACGAAACAATAGTGTCACGTGACATCAATGCTGCTCTGCTATTAGTCAAATAATCCAAGGCATTAATTTAAAAAAAATATATGGTGTGACTGGTCGTACAGCATAGAACTTTCTCTTACCTTCAGTAATGAAAAGAAGTGATCTGTGATTGTCACGCCAGATTTTTTGTGTAGACATATATTTAGTTTCCGCCGATATACAGAATTTATAAACATGGGAAAATATTTATATTTTGTTTCCATGGCAAATACCATGGAATCATAGGAATAATAGGAGTTACCATGGTAACAACATATAAATATTTTCCCACGTTTATATCTTGAATTCAAATGTACCGTACTGTCGGAAACTAAATAAATTTGTGTCGACAGAAAAAATCTGGTGGGACAAGCACAGAACACAAGTTTCGATTACCGATGATAAGAGGAAGTTGTGAATTTCTTAAAGCCCGGGAGCCGTGGCTCAGTGAGAAGACATTAGCTTCTCGCACCGGAGTCCCGGGTTCGCTTCCCATCCCAAGCGAGAAAAATTTATTTCATTTGATTTGACTACAAATCATTTGAAATAAGTAGGGATGGGGTCTAAATGGCCTTAGATGCCGAGAAGGACCTTAAAAAAAAAAAAAAAATTTCTTAAAATCGGTATTATTTTCTTCCGAATCACTTGAGCTTGATTCACTAAATTAAATGTTTTTATAAGAATAAAGAATAAAAAATCTGGTGTGATATCGCACAACACACAACTTTCTCTTACCTTCGGTAATCGAAAGTTGTGTTCTGTGCTTGTCCCACCAGATTTTTTCTGTCGACATTTATTTAGTTACCGACAGTACGGTACATTCGATTTTCAAGGTGTAAAAGTTAGTTTCCGCCGATATATTTTTTCTTTTTTTTTTTTAACATTCACACAGTCTTTTTCGGCAACTTAGGCCATATAAGACTTGACGATAACCGTTATTTCATGAAAATATCTATTGGGAGTCCAGGCATTTTTATTTAAGCCATTAGGTATCTAAATGGCCTAAATAAAATTATCGTACTGCCTGGGGTCCGAACCCGGTTCGGTATAGAAAGTAGGCACGCTACCAACTACTCCAAGCCCCGTGGGCAAGATGTAAAATTTATAAGTATGGGAAAATATTTATATTTTGATACCATGGCAGCCATTTATCCTATCCTTCCTTTGGAGTACAAGAGTAAAGTGTGCTTCAGAAGATTTCAATGGCAAAATGAGAATATACTTTTTAAAGAGCATTTAAAAAATAATTCATTTTTCAATTTTAATCAAAATCGTTGGAGTGAATTTTGAGAAAATCGAAAAAAAAAAAACTAAAAAACTACTCTCTTAAAACGAATTAGTAGAATTTTTACTTATTCAAACAGTAGGTAAGAAAATTACACCAAATTTAGTCATTTTAAGTAGAATCTACTAATATATTTAGTAAATTTATTGGTTACTTTCAGATTAGTTATTTTTTACTAATTCAAAAAGTAGTTCATTCAATTCCGGCTGTCTGAGAAGCCAACATGGCCGACCAGCTGTTTGATCGGTTCCTTAATAAAGACATTTTTGGCAATATAAGGCTTTATTTAAGTAATAATAATACAAATAAATAATAATATTGAGATAACTTGTATTTTTGCCCTCGGGGCATGGCGTAGAGGTTAGCGTGTTAACCTCATATACCAAACGTCGCGGGTTCGGACCCCAGGCAGTCCGATGATTTTATTTAAGCCAATTGGATACCAGATGGCTTAAATAAGAATGCCTGGACCCCTAATAGATAAATTATTTAATAACGGATATCGTAAAAGTCTTATATGGCCTGAGTTGCCGAAAAGACTGTGTGAATGTGTGTGTGAGTGTGAGTGTGAATGAGAAAAAAGTGTGAGTGTTTAAAAAAAAAAAAAAAAAAAAAAAAAAAAACTTGTATTTTTTGTTAAAAATTGCAGGAAATATATGTTATGTCAA
Organism: Euborellia annulipes; assembly: GCA_023213315.1. Taxonomy (NCBI): domain Eukaryota; kingdom Metazoa; phylum Arthropoda; class Insecta; order Dermaptera; family Anisolabididae; genus Euborellia; species Euborellia annulipes. Next base: position 5,310 of record JAKCPI010011542.1, on the reverse strand, counting down.
AACAAATAGATTCCAAATTTTTTTAAATTAATAAAATATTATTTTTTAAATAGTCAATTAAGAAATATTTTTACTTAAAATTTAGTAAATATATTTCTTGCTATAACGATAATTAGTTTTATTAAGTTTATTAAGAAATAAATTGCTGGGAAGGAATATAGTAACATTCAAGTAAAAAGCATTGTTAACATCAGCAACATACTTATATACCAAATAACAGAGAAGTAATAGTAAGTCAAGTTTAAGTGGGTTCGGCTAGAACACGAGTCAGTAAACACAAGTTAGGTCCCGGTGTCATCGCACCTTATTTCATATATCTTATACGTTTCTTTTTTTTTGTCATTATTTTTTAAAAATTCACTTATTCAATTAGTGAATTTTTCATATTAATAATTTTTACTAATTGAAAAAGTGGATATCCACTATTTACGGGTGGTCTACTTTGCACATCTTAAAAAAGTGACTATTCACTATGAATTAGTAGTTTTTTACTAATTCGTTTTTAGAGAGTACACTAAAGTACTAGTAGACTTTGGCCGATTTTGTTTAAAAGTTTATTTTCACGCCCTAGGTTGGTTTCTAACTTTCAAGCTCAACCTTCATGCTTAAAATTGAACACACACAGACAGACCATGTCGGGAAAACCACTTTCGGGGACCTCAAAACGTGTATATACATCAAAATCTCGACATCGAATTTTTGACATGATCGCAATACTTCCTCTCCCTATATATTAACATACATATAAATAAGAGAAAGTAAAAAAAAAAAAAAAATAGGCTACACGAGAAACAAAATGTAACGTTGTATTATGTTTTCGAGTATCGAATCTTTTTCTATGCATTTATAAATAGTACAGTGATTGATTGATTGATAGTGCATGTAAACAGAGCAAACAAAAAACCCTTTCTTTATACCTTTGGCAATGTAATAGAGAAATATCTAAATGCAGGTGTTTTTTTTTTTAATTACTTCTTGTTTCTGCAATTGGCATTTTGAAGGGGGGTGGTTGCGTAATGTATTTGTCACATTCACGCCGACACCTTTCAATCCAAAACCAACCAGAGCGTGTATGTGTGTATTGAATCGCGTATGCAATACTCAAAAAAAAAAAAAAAAAAACCTTTATTTTTTCAATTTATTCATTTAAAATAAAAATTTAATAGAGAATAAAAAAATGCTACATGCATTTTCAGTTATTGATATGAAATGGTAGCGATGTCAAAAAGATATATAGGGGGGCCGATTGAAAAAATAAAAGAATTTATTTATAAATCAACATTTAGAGATGTCAAGAGTCAATTGACAAAAAAAAACAAAAAAAGTGAACACCGTAAACGTAAATATCAATTGAAAATAAATCGCTGTTCAATTTAACATGCGTTTATTTCGAGAGTGGTTGTTGCCCCCAGTCCAGTTTTATTTAAAAATCCATCCCCCGCAATTTTTTTTTTTATATATTTACGTTTCAGGTCATTATGACCCCAGAAATGCAAAAAAAAAATTGAATTGCTTATATCTCTGTAACTATTCATCGGATTAGAATGAGGTTTGGCAAATTTGTAGTCCTAAATAGGCCTAAGAAGGTATTAAAACTAGAAATGAATCGGACCGCTGGGTGCGGTAAATTATTATCGCGAACCTCAATTTTCTAAGCTTCTTATGAACCAAATTTTTTGAATCTTAGACATAATAATTAGGACAGTATCCTCTCGCTCTGGAGCGAATTTCATGACAATCCGTTCAGTAGTTCAGAAGTTATTCGTAAATAAAAATTGAATTTCAAGATTTCACACTTCATTATTTCATTGAATATCTCGAGACATCACTTTTGGTAAACAAATGACGTCATTTTCATTAAGAATCTTCTTTTAATCCTGTTTTCTTTAATTTTCTGACTAAAAATATAGAATTTTCTTTTTTTTTTTGTGGCCCTCGACTGATTCATTTTCTATTATTTTTAATTCATACTTTTCTATCAAACTTCTCAAAAAGTTTAATTTGTTTAATCAAAATCATAACAAAGGCGGCCATTTTTTTTTTTTTTTCTTAAATATGGAGGAATAACCTCTTTTAACCAAACTTTTTTTTTGACAGTTGACAGTTAGTTTTGACATTTTGGAGCGAGTTGCCCCATCACCATTAACATACTATTTGAACTATTATTATTATTATTACTCATTGTGATTTAATTTTAATTCTTTTATTTTAAACATTTTTTTCCATATATATTAAATATTAATTAAATTTATATATTATTTGGATACCAAATGGCTTAAATAAGAATATATAAAAAAAAAAATTAATATTTTCCCCTTATATTATACAAATATTAAGGGCCCCATACACGTGCAGGCCGTCCTCAAGGAAATAAGTCTCAAGGATTTCCTCGAGGATTTCCCCAAGGAAAAATTCGGACATACACGCTAGGGTTTTCCTCGAGGAAACGGACTTGAGGATTATCTCAAGACCAACACACTAGTTCTCTTTTGACAGTTCTTGTAATCATTTGTAGAATTTTTTAGTATGCTTTCATATTCAGATAAAATTATTATAAATAATTAATAATAATAATTATTATAATAATAAAAATTCTTATATTTTAAATTAAAATTTAATAATAGAAACATTCTAATTAAATTAATCTAATTAATATAGATACCTTTTAAGCCAAAACAAAAAAAAATATATTTTATAATTTTAATTATTTTTAATAATTTTATTTATTTTATTATTTATATTTATTTTAAAGTCTTTTTCGGCATTTAATTCCTATTTATTTCAAATGATTTGTAGTCAATTCAAATGAAATAAATATTTCTCGCTTAGGTAGGGATAATCTCTTTTCTCTAAGTCATGGATCACGGGCTATTTGAAATATTCCAAATACATATTTTAAAATTACCGCCTGAGGCCGCCTGAATTGGCCATACACGCAGCGATAATCTGACAGAAATCCGGCCTCGAGGAAAATATTATTGAAATTCAATCAGGATTTTTTGGCCTCGAGGCCGCCCTTTGGCCTCGAGGCCGCTACCACACACGTTGAGGATTTCCTCGAGGCCAGCCCTATTCCGGCCGGGCCTTGAGGAAAACCGGATGGTGTATGGGGTCCTTTACATATATCATATTGGCGGGAAAGTAAAAAAAAAAGATGGCGTTCTAGTGACTTCTTAAACCAAAGAGTCGATTAAAATGCCATTAAAAAAAGAAATCAAGTATGTAGGTAGGTGTGTGTGTGTGTGTGTTTTTAATATAGTTGGAGTGAGATATAATAATAATTTCGTTTGAAGATTGATTCGTTTAAAGCGTAACGTGTATAACGTTATCGACATATGGGCAAACGATGATGGAAATGAAGGTGTTAAAAATAAAAATTAAATATCAAGGCATAAAAAATAGTACAAAAATTAAATTGAAAAAACTTAGAAAAAAATTCCATCTTCACTTATTTAATATTTCATTTGTTAACAACGAATTGTGAGATTTAGGATAGATCTTTAATTAAGCTTTAATTAATTTATTTTATTAAGGAAAAAAAAATAACAATATTAATAATTAATTTTAATTTAATATTTATATTTAAATCTTACATTTATTATTATGATAATAGAATTAAATTTTAATTGACTTTCTTCCTTATAAGGCAATTAGCGATGCTCTAAGTGCAACTTAAAAAAATTTTATTTTACAATATTGTAATAAATTGATATATCAAGTGTGATATATCATTTTACTCGGGAGAACGTCTAGTTTTAGAATATATTAAAAAAATAATTAAATAGGCTTAAAAAAAAAATATTTCACTCTCCCCTCCGTTTGACTTTACGTTTTACAAAATTTCAGTCCGATCACAGATAGAAATTGTTTCAATATTTACATGGACTCAATTCAAGTTGACTATTTTTTTTTTTTCTCTCTAGAAATGGATTGAATTTTCAATATGTAAGTGAAATTACTGAGATATGCATCCAAATGCGAATGCTTCAAGTGAAAATGCTTTTAAAATTAAATTCTATAGACATCAATCAGGTAAGTTGACATGAATGTATGTGCTAAGGTGCAAGGGAGGGAGGGAGAAGGTTGGGGGAGATGTATACCTCGTTACAAGGAGGGGGGGGGGAAATTTTTCTTTTGTTTAATTAACCATTAATCGAATTAAGGCAGAGGTAGAGATCGCGCGCCTCTTGTTCTAACGCTCAAAGGTTCGCTTCAAACGAAGGTGCTGTGCATATTATACACGTGAAAAAACTAATTTTTTAGTAACTCAAAGGTTAAGCGTGTTCTTGTTTACAATATCGATGATTTGCTAGGTTGATGGAGGGGGATGTTATCTATCAAGTGGATGTGTCCTTGAGTGAAGAGACCCTTCGGAGGGGGAGAGGGCATTGCTGCAATGCAATTAAGATCAAAAAAAAGGGGAATACTTATATCCTTCCTGTCTGTCAATTTGTCAACTGTGCCGTTATTGTTGTTGTGAATGTTGTTCAGACGACATCAACGACTGTCGTTGTTTTGTTTAGTTAGTGTCGGGCAGCAAGGCAATGGGGCGGCAGCATCGGCCTGACTGAAACCCTAAGCGAGCGATGGCCTCCATCAGCCAGCTTCCTGCTGCCAACCTCGATCCGTACGTAATACACCTTTGTGTTAACTGATTTAAAATGAAAATTTGCTTTATAGTGTTATTTGATTTTCTGCTAACGACCGATAATACACTGAGCGTCAAAAATAACATTTTGTTTCTTCTTAAGGTGCGCGTCTCGGGATGCTAATTTTGAGAGATTGCGGCCACAATTTTGAAGCTATCGAGCTCAAATTTTGTTTAAATTAAAGCTATTTAAAATATCTACAACTTATAGAAGCTCTTTTTTGATTTTCGAAAAAATAAAAATTTTTTTTTTAGATTAATCGCGTTAAATAAAAGATATTTTTAAAAAATCCGCTCTATATCTTATCGATAATTAAATTAGTAATCATTGTGTTAAAGAATAATTAATTTTTTACCCTTAATTAATTAGCTGGAATCTTTAAAATGAAATGGAATAAATCCCTTGTATTCCTATGCAGGGGCGCCGGAACGAATTTGAATCAGGGGGGCAACCTCTTCCTATATGGAGATGATATGATTGCCCTCGGGGGCTTGGTGTAGGGGTTAGAGTGCTAACCTCGTATACCGAACGTCGCGGGTTCGGACCCCAGGCAGTCCGATGATTTTATTTAAGGCATTTGGATACCAAATGGCTTAAATAAGAATGCCTGGACCCCAAATAATATATATTCATAACTGTTATCGTCAGTCTTAAATGGCCT
>JAKCPI010011541.1:0-15066 GCA_023213315.1 Euborellia annulipes | reverse complement strand
CATATAAAACATCAAGAATAACAAATCGACAACAGTGATCCAAAATTTGGAACAACTGCCAGGCCACAACAGTGGTGTATAGTGGTGGAATCGACCAGACCACAACATTACAATGAATTCTTAATCGATTTGGAGGCCACTAACTTTTCACATATCTTTCGGGAGAGGAATATAGATTTAAAAATTAAGCATTTGAATGACATAATCTTGAATATTTTCAATAAACACGCCCCAATCAGAACAGGCACTAGTAAACGCCCTCCTGTGCCATGGATGGATGAGGCGCTCAGGGCTCTAATGAGGGAGCGAGATAGATTGTGGAGGTGGGCGATAAGATCGGGTGATTCTGTGTTGCGCAAGCAATTCAAGATAGCTCGGAATATAGCCCAGTCAAATTAGGTGAAAATAAGGGTCAACCTCGGAATGAAAGATAATAAGCTGAATTTTTGTATGGACCTTTATTTTGGCATTCTAAATGATGTCTCAAAAGTCACATATGATCACGTGTCCGCGTCACGCGGTATTCCAGGTCAAAGGTCACGAAAATCAATTTTTCGCGAATATCTCGTTTCCTATACCTTAAATGATATTTGGACCTATTATAAAAGTTGTAGAGGATAAAATTCTCTACAATTTATATCTGAAGCATTTTTTTATACGACTAATCGTTTTTGAGGTAGAGCGTAAAGAGTGCGCACCGCATAGCCTTATATGGCTTTATGCACGTAATGTGTGACTCATGGTATTCATACGGTATTGTAAGTCGTATAAAGTTTATTATTGATTAAAAACAACTGCCATTATTTACTTACTAATTATTAATTATTTATATTTAATTATATGTCTTTAACTCTTATATTTAACTATAGTGATTTTATACTTTTAATTCTGTTTTATATTATATATCTTAATTATATTTTAGGTAGAAAAGACATGTACACGAAAATAATATATTTTATTTATATCTTTATTTATCATTCATATATCGCATATGATACATTTGCATGTGGTAAAGCGCGCCTACACTCAAGGACCGGAAGTTAATATTATAGTATGATGATATGATGATGATTACAATTACAGTTCAAATTTTAGGTGGATTTTGGTTGACTTTAATTATAATTAGAAAATGGAACTTCTCTACTTCTTCTTCTGGTTGGTCAGTATTTGTGATTCGTTATAATTATCCTTGTTATGGATAATATTTGTCTCGATACCTTCAAAGACTTCGGGGTCATATGCACTCTCTTGTTCATCAGGATTATTTTGATATGATGAAGCTTTGAGGCAAAATTAACTCTTGGGACCAATAACTACATTATTACCCCCAGCACTAGCTGAACTGCTAAACACATTATTTTGCATCTGAAAGAATGTTTGTCTCCACGCTGGGGATGCAGGAAATCGGAGTTAAAATGTTCTCTAGCTTGTGGCTAGTGAAACGGACAAGCTTGCCACAACGTTTCAACATATCAAAATAATCCTGATGAAGAGAGTGCATATGACCACGAAGTCCTTGAAGGTTTGGAGACAAATATTATCGATAACGAGGATGATGTTAACGAATCACAAATTAGTGACCGACCGGAAGAAGAATAAGGGAATTAAGTTCCATTTGCTAAATATGTAATTAAGGTCAATCAAAATCCACCCAATATTTGAACCGAAATTGTAATAAATGTATCATATGCGATATATGAATGATAAATAAAGATATAAATAAAATATATTATTTTCGTGTACATGTCTTTTCTACCTAAAATATAATTAAGATATATAATATAAAACAGAATTAAAAGTATAAAATCACTATAGTTAAATATAAGAGTTAAAGACATATAATTAAATATAAATAATTAATAATTAGTAAGTAAATAATGGCAGTTGTTTTTAATCAATAATAAACTTTATACGACTTACAATACCGTATGAATATCATGAGTCACACATTACGTGCATAAAGCCATATAAGGCTATGCGGTGCGCACTCTTTACGCTCTACCTCAAAAACGATTAGTCGTATAAAAAAATGCTTCAGATATAAATTGTAGAGAATTTTATCCTCTACAACTTTTATAATAGGTCCAAATATCATTTAAGGTATAGGAAACGAGATATTCGCGAAAAACTGATTTTCGTGACCTTTGACCTGGAATACCGCGTGACGCGGACACGTGATCATATGTGACTTTTGAGACATCATTTAGAATGCCAAAATAAAGGTCCATACAAAAATTCAGCTTATTATCTTTCATTCCGAGGTGAAACCCTAATTTGACTGGGCTAATAGGGTGATTTCTATTATGAAGAAAAAGAAAGAAAAGCATTTCGAAAGACTGTTTGCATCTAACGCCCCCTCCCATAGATTACCAAGACGAGGTACGGTCTCCGTGAGCCATCTCTTGGATTCATCGTTAGCACAGACTATCCAAAGGATTCCCTGTGCGAACTTTGTACTCATGAACTGATGGGGAGGACCAGAGGCCGTGTCGGAGAAGATCAGCTCCAGAATCCATTTCGGTCCCACGAGTATGGAGGAAATAACAGTCCGCGCCAGCAGAGCCCCTATGCCGATGTAAGGCTAATTACTCTGGGATTTCGCCTGGTTTCCCAGACGCTCCGTTTGCGGCACTTCGCCCATGTGCCATTCACCCCTTCGGCACGGAAACGCATGACACCATGGGGTTGGGGAGTTGATTCGCGGTCTCCTATTCAGTATATTCAGAGACAGGCATGAGCCCGAGTGGGCCCTCTCAGGCCCAACCCGATACATGTCCCCGGCTATCCACCACCTGCCGACGCGCCCGGTACCCGCTCAAGGTCAGGCCCAGGTCAGATCCAGGGGAGTTTGCGACCTTTTAACACCGCACCAGCGACCCCCCGGACTCCCTGGACCCCGGGAATCAAGCATGTTACAACTAGGGGTGTTCGATTATGGAAAAAATAATCGAATATATCGATTAATCGATTATTAATTCGATTATTCCGATTAATCGATTAATTCGATTATGGAAAAATAATTGAATATGAAAAAAATAATCTATTACGCCTTTTTTTTCTCTGGTAAATTTTTCATTTTTTCTCTCTCGCGAAAATCCCTTTACTTTTTTTTTTACCATGCGAGTCTCATCCCATCTTTTCAAACGCATATTTCACGAAAATAATCGATTGTGAAAAATAATCGAAATAACCGATTAATCGATTATTTTTTAATAAACGATTATTTTTTACGGAAATAACCAATGGATAATCGATTATTTTGCACAGCACTAGTTACAATGTTCCTGAGAGAAATTCCCATCGAAGACTTTTAGGGTGCCTTCCAGACTTGGCAAACATGTCTCCGCAAGTGTATTGATGCAAGGAGAGAGTATTTTGAAGAATTTTAGCATTTGTACAGGTCCGATCAAAAAATTTATTTTTCCTAGAAATTGTACATTACTTTTATGATGGACTGTGTATAGTGTAAATTCATTATTAAGATCTCTTAGTTTATACAATTATAATAATAAATAATTAAATTGAGATTTATTGATTATGAAAATTGAGCTTCTTTCTTTTAGAGAGATATTTAGTGATTTCGACCAGAAAGTGAGGAATGGAGGGAAAGAATAAATAAAGGCAGGTCTAGGGTTGATGAGTGAAACAAGCTAAGGGGAGAAAGAAATGTGTCGCATCCATTGGAGATAAGGATGGTGGGGATGCCTGCCTGCCGTTTTTAAGGCCCTTCTGAGTTCCTGCTCCCTCTTTAAGAGGATTGTGCCCGCGTGTGGTTTTGCAAGGGAGCAAACCAACAACAACAAACGCTCCTATATCTTTTTCAACGTGTATCTATATATATATATGGGCATATGTGAGTGTATATGTGCTGCCAAGAGATAGAGAAGCTGGCGCAACATGGCAGCAATGAAAGGTGGCGGAGGGGGGGGGGGGACAACACATAACAGTCTCGAGTTTGCAATCATCTTATTTCAAGCCTCATTTTTCTTCTTTTACTTTTTCCACGATGTCCCCCCCCCTCCCCGCTCTGTACTTCTTAAGGCACTCACTAGTAAAAGAAAAATTTCCAAGGATTTCATTTTCATTTGGCAAAGCTACTCAAGATTTAAATATATTCATTGTATTCTGATGTATTATTATAATATTAGAATTAAAATGCTGCAGTTCTTTTTCGTAGCCTTGTTGTTCCGTGGTATTCAATAAAACAAAATTTTTTTTTTATTTTTTTTTATTGTTTCAAATATTGGCAAACTGAATATACATTTTTTCACTGTTTCGAATCCTTAACGATTCATCTTCATGGCCTAAAATTATACATTCATTACATTCAACCTTTTTTTTTTTTTTAACTAGTCGCAAAGCCTTCGGCGGGCTTTTCGCTTCCGGCGGACAAGTTTGTTGCCAAATTGGGATATTTCTTGTTGCAATGCAAGTGTTAAGATGTTAAGGAAGGATCTTGAGTTCAAGTGGAGGGTACTGACTGACCACAGCACAAAAGGGTGTATTTATGACTATTTAAAGGTCCTCGGGCTTGGTGTAGTTGGTGGCGCACCTCCTTGTATACCAAGGGTCGCGGGTTCGGATCCCAGGCAGTCCGATGATTTTATTTAAGCCTTTTGGATACCAAATGGCTCAAATAAGAATGCCTGGACCCTATATATATATTAGGGTGTCCGTTATTTCCTAATTATAGTATCAAGATTTTTATTGTACTTTTTCTATTTTTACAATTTTTTTGTCAAACATTCTATAGTTGCAGAAGGATATTTGACTCTGCTGTATACAGAGCCAAATATCCTTCTACTAAGACAACTAAAGAATGTTTTACAAAAAAATTGTAAAAATAGAAAAAGTACAATAAAAATCTTGACACTATAATTTATGAGAAAAAATATACTTTATTTTTTTATCTAATTCTTGTATTTTTTTATTTTCTTATCCATCTGTATGAGTTCAATTGAGATATAAATGAGAATAATGATGGAAATTAAAAAATAATATAAAAAAAAAATTTAAAAACAACGCTTTTATAAATGTACTAAAAAGAGAAAAATAATTATGTATAATTTCTTTAAAATTATATTAAAAATTAATATATGTTACTAAAACTAAAAGCGTTGGGCGCGGGATTTGCAAATTTTAATTGTATAAATAGGCCTATTATATGTTTTATGAATACATTTTCATACCATAGACTTGGCGGGTAGTTAGGCAAAACAGTTTGAAGTGACTGAAATGTACTAGTTAGATTAATTTATTTTATTTATTTATTTTTTTTTTTTGATTCATGTATCGGTGAATTAAGGTTAGTTGATCCTCTGCAATGCAAATTGCAAGAGATTGTTAATTTGCGCGCCCAACGCTTTTAGTTTTAGTAACATATATTAATTTTTAATATAATTTTAAAGAAATTATACATAATTATTTTTCTCTTTTTAGTACATTTATAAAAGCGTTGTTTTTAAATTTTTTTTTTATATTATTTTATTTAACTCTTTTTAGTTTTTGTAATAAAATATTAATACGTATGAGTTATATACATATACACGATACAATAAGACAATTTGTATTTTAAAAGAAGAGAAATTTTTGATTATAAATTTCACCCCCTCTTTTTTGTGATAGGCCGAAATTAATTGACCTACAAAGATGAGACACATCAAATATTGCATTGTCACGGGAGTTACATATGTGTATAAAATTTCAAAGCTCTAGGTTAAGTAGAACTAGTCGTAATTTCAATCGCTAACTTTGTCGGACCGAACAATGGAAATGTGATTAATGGGCCGCTAATCTGAATTTAATTAATTTTTAATTATTTTGAATAGCACATTTTGTAGAGTAAAGTCTATTTAACACCTCTGCTAATGCTCAAAACTCTAAATTAATTATAAATAGGAGAAATTTTGATTATAAAACTTCCCCCCCCCCACTTTTTTTGATCGGCCGCCATTTTGTAATTAATTCACCTACAAAGATGAGACACATCAAATATTGCATTGTCACGGGAGTTACATATGTGTATAAAATTTCAAAGCTCTAGGTTAAGTAGAACTGGTCGTAATTTCAATCGCTAACTTTGTCGGACCGAACAATGGAAATGTGATTAATTGGCCGCTAATCTGAATTTAAGGTTGTTCGGATAGTACATCGTAAGTCATAATAGAATCTAAATTTTTTTTTAAATAAAATTAAAAATTTGAATGCCAAAATTCCTTATTATAATTTAGTCGTGACCTATCATAGTTTATAATTGGATTAAGTTAATAATTTAATTACCAAAAATAATAAATGAATGACTTTCGACTTGAGCAGTTTTTCACGTAATATAGAACTGGCAACATTGCATTCATCAACTATCTATTTTAAATCTTAAACGCCTTAAATTTTATTTTATTTAATATATTACAATGTTTAATGCAAATCAGTTTAAACACAATGGACGATTTGCGAGAAAAAATATTGTAAAATTGAAAAAAAAAATGTATCTGACATAGAGATAAGACACTTATGCTATGCGACGTTGCCAGGCTGGTCTGACTCTCGAGAATTCATTATTTTTAAATATTAGCGACTGTCATTTTGGAGAATTTTTTGACTTTCTTGTTAAAATATCTTTAAAAGCGGTCGGCAGAAACTTTTGGTTTTATTTTTAACGTATTCCTCGGAAGTGAATTAATAAAATGTAAGTTTTTTTGTTTTTGTATCAGTTGCACAGATGCCTATATAATTCGATATGTGTGCGTTTCGTCGTTATTCCCCATAGACTACATGTTAAATTTCAATTTTTTAAAAATTAATTACACGATAACCCTGTGTCAGATCTGCTTCAAAATTTTATTTTATACGTATTTGATAGTGATTAATAACATATTAAAAAATTAGCTTTTAATCTACCAAAGTACTTTAATGTCCGAACAACCTTAATTAATTTTTAATTATTTTGAATAGCACATTTTGTAGAGTAAAGTCTATTTAACACCTCTGCCAATGCTCAAAACTCTAAATTAATTATAAATAGGAGAGATTTTGATTATAATGTTTTACCCCCTCTTTTTTTGATCGGCTGCCATTTTGTAATTAATTCACCTACAAAGATGAGACATATCAAATATTGCATTGTCACGGGAGTTACATACGTGAATAAAATTTCAAAGCTCTAAATTAACTAGAACTGGTCGTAATTTCAATCCGCAACTTTGTCGGCCCAAACAATGGAAATTGATTAATTGGCCGCTAATCTGAATTTAATTAATTTTTAATTATTTTGAATAGCACATTTTGTAGAGTAAAGTCTATTTAACACCTCTGCCAATGCTCGAAACTCTAACTTAATTATAAATAGGAGAAATTTTGATTATAAAGTTTTACGCCCACTTTTTTTGATCGGCCGCCATTTTGTAATTAATTCATCTACAAAGATGAGACACATCAAATATTGCATTGTCACGGGAGTTACATACGTGTATAAAATTTCAAAGCTCTAGGTTAAGTAGAACTAGTCGTAATTTCAATCGCTAACTTTGTCGGACCGAACAATGGAAATGTGATTAATTGGCCGCTAATCTCAATTTAATTAATTTTTAATTATTTTGAATAGCACATTTTGTAGAGTAAAGTCTATTGAACACCTCTGCCAATGCTCAAAACTCTAAATTAATTATAAATAGGAGAAATTTTGATTATAAAACTTCCCCCCCCACTTTTTTTGATCGGCCGCCATTTTGTAATTAATTCACCTACAAAGATGAGACACATCAAATATTGCATTGTCACGGGAGTTACATACGTGAATAAAATTTCAAAGCTCTAAATTAACTAGAACTGGTCGTAATTTCAATCCGCAACTTTGTCGGCCCAAACATTGGAAATTGATTAATTGGCCGCTAATCTGAATTTAATTAATTTTTAATTATTTTGAATAGCACATTTTGTAGAGTAAAGTCTATTGAACACCTCTGCTAATGCTCAAAACTCTAAATTAATTATAAATAGGAGAAATTTTGATTATAAAGTTTTACCCCCACTTTTTTTGATCGGCCGCCATTTTGTAATTAATTCACCTACAAAGATGAGACACATCAAATATTGCATTGTCACGGGAGTTACATATGTGTATAAAATTTCAAAGCTCTAGGTTAAGTAGAACTAGTCGTAATTTCAATCGCTAACTTTGTCGGAAGAACAATGGAAATGTGATTAATTGGCCGCTAATCTCAATTTAATTAATTTTTAATTATTTTGAATAGCACATTTTGTAGAGTAAAGTCTATTGAACACCTCTGCCAATGCTCAAAACTCTAACTTAATTATAAATAGGAGAAATTTTGATTATAATATTTTACCCCCACTTTTTTTGATCGGCCGCCAATTGGAAATTAATTGACTTACAAAGATGAGACACATCAAATATTGCATTGTCACGGGAGTTACATACGTGTATAAAATTTCAAAGCTCTAGCTTAAGTAGAAGTGGTCGAAATTTCGATTTGCAAATTTGTCGGAAAAACAGGAAAGCAAGTTAATAAAAGCGTTGTAATAATAATAAAAAACGTTAGTTTTAATTATGAATACAACTTATTCTTTGAATAACTTTTAAGGGGTTGAATTTATCGAACAAAGTAATCAGACCTTTTTTGTAGAGCGTTAAATTTCCTACAAAATATGTTCAGACGGTATTTTTAGGTATATTTGTTTCAGTGGAATAAAATAAACTGCAAAAAGTGCAAAAATCCCATGTTATTTCAATGGGAAATGGATTATGATTTAGGCACGGTTTAATATGAATATTAAGGGTTGATATGGGTTTGATATTTTTTTTAGGTCAAAACCTAAAAATTTAGAGGGCGTTTGCAGAATGAAATGCAATTTGGGAAATAACGGACACCCTAATATATATATATATACAGAGCTGGGGTACTCAGTACTTTTAGTACTTGAAAAAACTACTCAGTAAATTTAAATACTTCCAGTACTTTACTTAAAGTCAGGGCCTCAGACAGGGGGGGGGCAGGGGGGCTATATCCCTGGGAGCGAAAAGGGCCCGGGCCCTTTTCGCTCCCACCTTAAAATCCTAATAAAAATTAAATTTCATGGTTAAAATTTCAATTAAACAAAATCATTTTCTTGAAATTTTTTTGCTCACGGGGCTCGGGACCTTTAAGCTCAAATCTTAAAATTTCAATTAAAAAAAATCATTTTCTTAAAATTTTTTTCCTTAAGGGGCCCAGGCCCTTTAAGCTCAAATCAAGTTTGATGTTTTTCACGACTCAGGATTAGGGATGAAACAATACGAGTAAATACAAGTACTTACTCGATACTTTTCTTTCGATACCAAGTATTTTTGGAATCGATACTTTGGAATCGATTACCAAGTAAGTATCGGTCAAAAATACTCGTATCGATACTCGGCCCAGGTACGCGCTAATTAGTTATGTTGGAAGAACATTTACGTACATTTGTTCTTATTTACAATAGAAATAAGTGGAATGGTTTGTACTGCTGTATTTTAATTTTTATTATAGGAGTGTTCAACAGGGAAACATCTTGAAAAATTATTATTTTTGGGAAGCCCTAGTACCTCAAACTGAATTTTTTTCTTAGTTGTCGTTTTTTCAAGAACTTGTTGTTTTATGGCTGTGGAGATTTAATCAAGATTCGCAGGAACTTTTCAGCCAGGAGATTAAATAAAAAAAATATTTTATTTAATTTTCAATTTGCAGACGTTTCGGTCGCCAATCACGACCTTCATCAGAGCGAATATTGTCAATTATACACGATCTTAGGTATTTTAATATTCATTGCAATTAAATATTAGGGTCCGACCGAAACAAGATTTTCAGCCGAAACCGAAACCGAAACCGAATATTCGGCCTCAACCTTAGTTTCGGCCGAAACCGTAACCGAAACCGAAACTTGTATTCCTATAAAATTTTTTTTTTCATTTTACCTTTTTTTTTTTTTTGAATTTTTTTTTCCCTCCCGTGAAAATCATTTTACCTTTTTTTAGGGAGACTAAAATTTTTTTCTCCCTCAAGTGCAAATTATTTGACCTTTTTTTTTTTGCATGCGAGTCTCATCCCATTTTTTCAGACTCTGGTTTCGGCCGGCCGAAAGGTTCGGCCACTTTTTGGCCGAAACCGAAACTACGGCCGAAACCATGATTTTTGGCCGAAACTGGCCGAAACCGTAACCGAAACCGAATATTCGGTCGGTTCCTATTAAATATACAATTTCCTTTTACTTTGATTTGTACAAAAATATTATACTCGGAGGTCTCGGATGATGAAGGTCGTGATTTGGAACCGAAACGTCGGCAAATAGAAATTAAATAAAAGATTCTTATTTAATCTCCTGGCTGCAAAGTTCCTGCGAATCTTGATAATATCAGTACTTACTGCTGTTTTTGCTTATCTTTAATTGAACGAAAAATTGACCGATACGAGTAAGTATCGATACTTTTCAATCGATACCGAGTAGGTACTCGATACTTTGCGACCGATACCAGTATCGAGTAAAAGTATCGATACCTCGGTGGTATCGTTTCATCCCTACTCAGGATAGCTAAAAATGCAGGTTTCAGTGGCTAATTTTCAAAAAGTTTTCCATATTCCCAGATTTATATTCTTAAATTATAGTAAATGTGTAATATTAACTGCTTGTAACGGTATAAACTTTATTTCGATTAAGTTTATATTCGTTATCAAAATCTTTATCAGTACTGTTAATAATTTTTTTGTTACAATTTATTAAAAACCTTTGAGTTTGGTGACTAGCTAAGAGAGCTAGTTTAACGTTTGTGCGACAGATAGTATCCCTATCCATTTTTAGAATAATTTAAATCACAAAGAGAATTAATTAATAAATCCAAATTATCTGAAAAATAAATTATGAATATTACCTAAAAATAAAAAAATAAATATTTTTTTTTTTTTTTTAGAAATAAAAGGAACATTTTTATTAATAATAACAAAATCTAATTTTTTCCAAGCGAAAAGCTGGTAGAACACATAGCCGAACACGCGTCTACGCATGCGTGCCTTCGCTAGGAAGCGAGGTGATCAGGCCGCCATGACTCCCTCTCGAGCTCTTGCCTCTTGGCTTTCGTTCGAGTTAGAGCTCTGGCTTGCAAGATGGAAAGAAACATGAATGCTTGTTAAACGAAGGCTCGAAATCAACCAACACCAACCGATCATCACATTTAGAAGATTCAGGAACCAAGTATAATTTTTAACTGTGCACAGAAGAAACAAAAAGTAATGTTTATAACCAACTTGAATATTCATAAAGGACAAGCGAATGTGTTGATAACAGGACGGAGGATCTCATATTCGCCATTAGCGGATGGCTTCTTCTTCAAGCTTCGTTGGACCAAATACACAGATATGCTCAATTCTGATTATTTTGTTTTGTTAGAGAATTTTCATACAGATTTTAATTAATGATCATTAATAAATCCAATTCAATAAGAAATAACTATTAAAAATTGAGTCTCTTTGTCTCGAGGTTAACCCAATACGGAGAATCTCTTATCTCCATTTGAGGTGGGCATTCCGTTGGCGAACGGGTCGCGTGAACGGGAATGAACGGGTCGCGCTTTTAACCGTTCTCCGTTCGCCGGTCCTCCGTTCGTTGCTTTGACCTGTCTTCGGCGAACGGCCGGTCCTCCGTTCATTTGTTTTATCCGTTCGTTTGGCGAACGGCCGTTCATCCGTTCATTTGTTTTATCCGTTCGTTTGGCGAACGGCCGTTCTCCTCCGTTCGTTTGGCAAACGGCCGTTCATCCGTTCATTTGTTTTAGCTTTTCTTCCTTACTTCTTCGAGTTCGTTCGGGATTTATCGATAAAATTCGGGTGGCGGGCAATCAAAACTGACATTTGTCATTGAATTATTCATATCGTTTTTTTTTAAACCTTATAGATTGCTTTTTTTGTTGTTTTTGTTTAATTTTTTATCAAAATGCATAGAAGTAACTATTTTTTAACTCTGAGATGATATAAGGTAGGATTTTAAGATGATATAAGGTATCGATATGTTCAAAAAATACAAATTATTGATAATATTGATTCCATAGCACCACATGAATGCACACTTGATATTAAAATTTTGCCATTTGTTGGATATGGTAATTTTTTTTTAACGAACAGTTAAAGCCTTAGAAAAGCTTAGAACCTTAAAAATATTATGAAACCGGCTATGCTCATGAAATTTTGGCAAAATATAAACGATGATGACAAAAATGTAATTTATTTTATTAAAAGGTATTAATATTTTTCATAAAATTATTATATCTAATCGTTAATTTTTTTCTAAACATTATTTATATTCATTTTATTTCAGATTATTTTTATTAAGCCTGTGGGCTAGTAAATATCCAACTTGACATATTAAAATAAAATTGAATATTTTTTCAACAAAAAAGTATGTAAATTAACCTGCTTCATGCCCCGGGCTTGCTGTAGTTGGTAGCGTGCCCACCTTCTATACCTAACGTCGCGGGTTCGGACCTCAGGCAGTCCGATGATTTTATTTAAGCCATTTGGATACCAAATGGTTTAAATAGAAATGCCTGGGCCCCAATATAGATAGATTCATAAATAACGGTTATCGTCAAGTCTTATATGGCCAAAGTTGCCGAAAAAGATTGTGGGAATGAGAAAAAATTGTGAATGTTAAAAAAAAAACCTTCGTCCTTAATGAGACGGAGGTGGGGGAGGGGGGGCAGAGAGTGAAAAAAGAACGATGAACGGGTCTTGAAGAACGGGTCTTTTCAGAGATCGAACGGCGAACGACCCGTTCTTCAAAAAGAACGATTTTGCCCATCTCTAATCTCCATTAAAACTTTCAACTCTCTTAATATAAAAATTCAATTACTTCAATATAATCCAAATAAACATAATTAAAATGATTATAATTAACTATGAAAATTAAACATTAATAGTTTATAATTAATTATTAAACTTACTAAAATTTTTTTTATTAATTTTTTTTAAATGAGCTCAGATTGATTATTTAAATTCCAATTTTTAAATTAGTTTTAAGGAATAGTAATAAAAGGAAAATATTCAAAGAAAATAACGGGATAATATATTTATTTATATTTGGCCGTGAATCCTAACGTTTGTCATTTTAAATAAAAAAATTCGATGTCGGGATGATGGATCTTCAGGTTTTGAGGTCCCCTGAATCCAAAAAAGTGGTTTTCGCGACATGGTCTGTCTGTGAGTGGGTGGGTGTGTGTTCAATTTTAAGCATGAAGGAATTGAGCTACGAGGTTGAAATTTTATATTTGAGTTAAACACCCCCCGGGACCGGAAAAAATAAGCTTTTAATCAAAATCGGCCAAAGCGTACTAGTACTTTACTGATGTACTTTTTCAGTTTTTTCGATTTTCTCAAAATTTGCTCCAACGATTTTTTTTTTTTAATTCAAAAATCAATTATTTTTTAGATGCTCTTTAAAAAGTATATTCTCATTTTGCAATTGAAATCTTCTGAAGACCACTTTACTCTTGTATTTCATAGGGAAGATAGGAGAAATGGTTGCCATGGTAACAAAATATAAATATCGTTGGAGCAAATTTTGAGAAAATCGAAAAAAAACTGAAAAAGTACATCAGTAAAGTACTAGTACTCTTTGGCCAATTTTAATTAAAAGCTTATTTTTCCGGTCCCGGGGGGTGTTTAACTTAAATATAAAATTTCAACCTCGTAGCTCAATTCCTTCATGCTTAAAATTGAACACACACCCACAGACAGAGCATGTCGCGAAAACCACTTTTTTGGATTCAGGGGACCTCAAAACGTGAAGATCCATCAAAATCTCGATATCGAATTTTTGACATGAACCAATACTTTCTCTCTCTATATATTATTAGGGGTATGACTTTTCGACTTTTTTTTTTTTTTTTAAGATTTCTTGTATCACGACTCAATGAACTCTTGCCTATTAATGACTAAAATGACGTTTATTCCATTAAAATAAAAAAAAAGGTCACGCACAAACCATTTTGAAATTTTAGTTTGATTAGTCGCAGTCTTGTATAAGCTGGTATATAAGGGAGGTGTACAAAGCGGGTAGTTGAGTTTTAATTAGCTTTATTTGCTTAATTTAGTGTCAAATATAAATAACACTCTAGAAAATCCCGGGGGGGGGGGGGGTAAGCTACCCTCTTGGAAGGGGTAAGCCAAAATCAAAAATATACATTTTATTTTTTTCTCATAAAGATTTAATGATAAAATATATAAATTCTATTTAAAAAAGCAAATTGTACTATTTTTTTATTATTCTAAATAAAAGACCGGCGTTGATCCGCTGCAGCAAATGTTCGAAGAGAAAGGTCACCCCAAGCCCAAGTTTATTAGTTGCCAGCTGCATGTGCTGGATCGCCTTCTACGTGTTGTCATGGGCGATGAGCTCCATGGGTTGACATCAAACATCCACTACTTCTTTGTGCAGGATTTGATTAGCAATTATAATAAATTAAAAGGAGCCCTCAGCAACATTAAAACTAAAATTAAGGAAACAGGCGGCTGAAGAGACGACATGAAGTTTCTTTACCGCCTCACTCGTGTCTTCCGTCACTTCGCTGAGAGGAATGTAATCCCCTTCGTGAAGTTTCAAGAAATTCAAATATCAGCAATGTACGCTGGACCTCTCGTGCCATCATAGCCCTTCTTGAGTTTATTATGATGCCTGAAACCCGTAACAGGTTGCGCAAATTTGTTCATTCATTTCTTACTAATGGGCTGATCATTAAATCAGCAGCCAATGGTTTCGCGTTGAAGATTTTTATGAACTATCTGCAGCTCTGAATCAGCAGGGCTCAATTGCTTGACAACCCACTGGAAAATAGATGAATTTCCAATCAACATTGCCTAAATAACCAAAGTTGTGAGTGTGCGGTGCAATCAAAGATATGGAAGATGTCTACTAAGACTCCTCCCTCAACAAGGACAATCCCCCACTGAGATTCATTCTCAACAATGACCTTATTTAGAATATTTGACTTCCATGTGTCTTTAATGACCCTATATAAGTGAGTCTAAAGCTTGTGTTCAATTTTGT
>JAKCPI010011539.1:0-17552 GCA_023213315.1 Euborellia annulipes | reverse complement strand
TTTAATACCGTGGTGTGTATATTATTTTTTATATCAATTATTAAAACCTTACTAGAGACGGTTCTCAGGTTATTTTCTTCGAGCAACAGTTGACAACCAAATTGCGTTTGCCTTTATAGCTACAATAAACTTGTTAATCGTTCCTGTAGATTGAAGGCCAGGGTGTAGAAATAATCCATTTATTATTATTATTAATTTTTTTTTTTTGAGAGAGAAAGTGATCTTCTTCAATCTCTTAAGGGTGCGATCACACCGAGACCTGACTTGCGTTTGCTGACTAGATTTCTAGCCGAATCCGAGTTGAGAGGGTCACATACCGAAAACTCACTAGAGTGAAGTCATCTTCCATCTTTATTATTTTATATATGAGTATCTTGTCCCCTGTAAACAATATTTTCCATTTGAATGATACTTTATTCTTTCCCAGCAATTTATTTCTTAATAAACTTACTAAACCTAATTCAAGTTATATTAGCAAATATTTTTTGCAAATTTTAAATACAAAATATTTCTTAAGTCAACATTAAAATTATTATTGCTTAAATAAATCCAAAAATGTCTTTATTAAGAAACTGAAAAAACAGCTGAGTGAATAAGTCGGCCATGTTGGCCTTCTCAGACAGCCTGAGTCAGTAAAGTGACGTAGCTCCGTTCAACTCGGTAAGGGCCGCAGTGTGTGCACCTCCATATGAATACATTGTTGGGTTCACCACCGTACTCAAATCAACTCAAGTCAAGTCAGGTCTGTGATCGCACCTTAAACTTAAAGGTCGTGTTCGGTTGTGTCTGATCTGTGGTCATGACCTACTGGCGCGTGGCGGGGAATCTGAATTTGAACTTATTTTCTTTCTAAAATTGTATATTTACCATAAAAACCAGTGTGAAATATGCATTTGGTTGAAAATCTTTATTTTTTGTTTGGTGTTAAAATTTTTTTATTTTACTGTATCCCAACCTACATTAAACTGGGCCATCTCGATATTGATGCGTTTCAAAACTCCCTCTATTTTCCTAAGAAAATGAATATATTCTCCTAAGTGCTCGCTTGCAAAACTGCCTATGTATAATGTTGAGTTGCAAAACTCTCCTTGTCCAAAACATTTGAATCAATATTTTATTTATTTATTTATACATGCATCCTAATGAAACTTGCCCAAATTATTACCCCTGAACAGCCCAAAAATGTTTTTGTTCTATTTTTTTAATCGCAAAAGTTTTGCATCTCAGCTCCACATTTGTTTGTAACAGCTAAAGCCCATTAGACACAGTCTAAAATATTGCAAGAAAATAAAAAAAATCCATTATTGCAATCATTTTATTCTGTTACAATTCTTATCTTCTTCTTTCTTCGTCTTAAATCTCGCTGTGTGGGGTCTGCGGTCATGGGTTTTTGCGACCGGAAAGGAATAGAACAGGCCGGCCTGTCGCACGGTCTGACGCCTGTTGAAAATATAGAAGGGAAGAGACTAAAATGCAAAGAACAGAAGTAATGCCAGCCCCAGCTAGGGTAGCTCGTGGTCGCCATCATAATACTCACAAGATGTGGACTCCTGAGCTATCAATTCAACAATTCACTCTTAGGCCTATTATATTTGATTAAATCAAATACATTTGTTTTTAGGTTCAATGTTTAACGAGGCCTCAATTTTTTTTCTGTCTAAGGCCTAAAAGCTAATCCAATCAATATAGCAAATTCAGGGTTAATTCAAACTTAATCCTGATCTTGCTTTATACTATTGGCCCTTAAAATCTTAAACTTTTAAGCTTATTATTATTGAATTTAATTTATTCATTGATTTCGACTCCCCACTTTACATTCGTGTAAAAAAGCTTTCGATATATCTGATTTAATATGTATTTTATCATATTAGAATTATTATTAGTTTAGCAGGGGAGCCGAAAACAAACCTACATTCTCTCTTTGATGTTTATAATTGATTAAACTCACATTAATTTCGAATTATCTTTCAATATTTTAATAAACTATCAATTTGGTTTCCATTCCCCTAAAACATGCAGAATGAAATTATTCTTGTTGTTGTTGTTGTTGTTGTTGCTCTAGCAACAACATGAGAATGTTCTAAATTTTAGCCCGTGTCTCCCTCTTGTTTTCGGTAGCCAAGCAGACATTGTCACTGAATTTATGAACAATGAATGGGTAGATATCCTATAGATTGTAAGCGGTATGTTAACATCCCAGATAAATGTTATCAAAGATATTTGTTATTAAATGGTAATAAATATTCTGTGTTCAACTTTGGATAGGCCTATAGTGTATTAAATAAAAAATACATGCACTCTAGAATTAAGAAGAAACAATTTCAGTACCACCAGAATTCCAGATAACCATATCGCCTGCTGAGAATGCTGAGTGGCGAAAGTCCGAAAATTCAATTTTAGAGTTAAGCATAACAAACGTTGTTAAAACGTCTTCGCTTTTGAGTGCCAAAGTGGCGAAAATAAATTTCCATTCTTTGCTATTGATTCTGGCCCATTCATTTGTTGCACATTTGTGCGTGGGACCCATTGGCGGTCGCCTACTCTGCCTAATGGATAAGGCCTGGCGTCCACTGGAAGCAGAAAGCGGCGAAATTTAGTTCGCGCGAATACGACGACAACGCGCAAATAATCCAAACGCTTATTGGTAAATCAGCCCTCGTCCACTAGGAGAGTTCCATTCGCGCTAATCACAACGTATAGTCGCGACCAGCGAACCGATCCAATTTTATTCGATATTTCGCGCGTTTGAAAGCGTCAAAGTGACGGCCATTTTGGCCTTGTAAGGTTATATTTTAAGACCAAGCAGCCAATATACAATCCTTCATTATAAATATAGATTTCATCATGGATGTTGAAAATTAATGCCATATTGACCTAGCAAGTTTATATTTGACGTTCGCTATCAGATTAAGTATACTTTATTATAGGTTATGTCAGCCATGTTGAATTCGCAGTTCGCAGGTTTCTGCTACTAGTGGACGCGCAACCTTTCGCGATATTCCGCGCGTTAGATTTCGCTTGTTTTCGCCGTTTCGCTGTTCGCTAGTTTCTGCTTCCACTAGACGCCTAGCCTAATCCGACACTGGCCCTCGGGCCGTGGTGCAGTTGGTAGTGTACTGACCTTCTATACCAAGGGTCGCGGGTTCCGATCCCAGGCAGTCCAATGATTTTATTTAAGTGGATACCAAATGGCTTAAATAAATAGGCCTATGCCTGGACTCCCATTATATATATTATTAAATACACAAGTATCGTAAAGTCTTATATGGCCTAAGTCTTGAGAAGACTGTGTGTATGTGTGTGTGGGAGGGTGAGTGTGAAAAAACGTGTGTTTAAAAAAAAAAAGAGAATAGAAAACTGTTATCTTTTTTTTGTTGGTCTTAGTTTGTATAAAGCTTAATACATTTTTAAGCAAAAAAATTTTTGTGTTTGTATTTTGCAAAATGGAGGGAGGAGGGAGGCATCAGACGATTAAATATTTTTAAGGGAGGTTTGGTAACATAAAATTTGGAAACCACTGGCCCACAAGATGGTGAGCCCGAGCTTTTAATTTTAATAATAGTAAAAATGGAATATAAGTAAATTTGTGTGCGTGTGTGTTAGAGAATACGATTCATCAGCTAGCTATATATATATATAAGCATAATAAGGGAGAGAAAGAGAGTACGTGCAAGGGTGGCAAAGCCATACATACAGACAGACAGACAAACACAATAGAGAACTAGAGAGAGAGAGCAAGTAACTGCCAAATTCCAGAGACCAAGATGGCCGAACGTGACTAGAATAGATCCTTTAAGTATTATATTCCTCGTGAGATAAATAAACAAATACAGACAATATATAAATTGTATAAAAACCCATATTAATAATTTTTTACTAGAAAGGTGGTTCAAATAAGATAAAGACATGCAAATGAAAGGGCAGATTTTGATTAAAAACTTAATTTCACGCTCCAGGGGCGTGTTTAACGTAAGGAGGAACAGGAGCGAAGGTGTTACGCATGTTTTTCCCGATAAGAGGGCGTTGTGTGTCATAAAAAATATGCCCAAAATCTCAAGTAATTCAAAAAATTTGCCAAGAGATGTCAAAATGGTAGCTAATAATATTTAATGCATTTTTGGTTGATTTTCATTGATCTTTTAATAATAAATACTTTATAAATGTTATTATATATTAAGCCCGGGAGCCGTGACTCAGTGAGAAGACATTAGCCTCTCGCACCGGAGTCCGGGGTTCGCTTCCCGTCCCAAGCGAGAAAAATGTATTTCATTTGATTTGACTACAAATCATTTGAAATAAATAGGGATGGGGTCTAAATGGCCTTAGATGCCGAAAAAGACCTTAAAAAAAAAAAAAAAAAAAATTATATGTATATAATTACAGTATACTGTATTATGGATCTTTTATAAAAGCATAAAAATAAATAAATATAGGCCAGATGTAGGCCAAAAGGGGATCAGCTGTTAGACTAGCCTGCCATCTATTGCAAGAATGCTGAACTAATTTGACAGTTGGTTTTTAAATAAATCATTTAAGCTTATTTTAAAAATTTCTTAATTAATATGTGATTAATAATAACAATAAATTCATTTTTAAATTTAAAAAAAAAATAAAGATTATTGGGACAGATTGTTTTTTTTTGTATTTGCTTGATAACAAAAAAATTAATTACGATAATTTTTTAATAACTCATTAAACAACTTATAGCTCGATGTCCCAATAATCTCTTATGAATTTAATTCATTTAAAAAAAAACCGCATTGAAAAATTCCTTTTAATATATAGAAGTAAGAGAAAGTAAAACCCACTATTTTTTAAAACATATTAGGCTACTACTTTTTCATTAATAAAATACAACTCGATTCGTGAAGGAACCTCGAAAGATTTTCAAGCTAAATTTAGTATCGATTCGACTTGTGTCTTATAGCTATATTTCTCTATGATATAAAGATAGAGAGGGAGTGGGCACAAAATCCCCAGCCCTCTCCCTCCTAAGGACAAAACTTTCTTGTATTGTTCAGCGGTTTTGTCCAAGAGGCCAAAATACATCTGTCGACACTATCGTTGGTTGAAGCTCTTTCTCTCTCTCTTTCTCTCTGTTGTATATTTCAGTTGAATTGAGCCAACAGGTGCTGCCCAACACACACACTCGCCCACGTTATTAGTACCGAATTCGCTTATTCAAATGCAATTCTTCTTCTAATAAATAATCAAGCGACAAGGCTTAAGATCGGGCTGAGGATTTACTGGAAAGCTCTAAATTCTCTTTCTATATGGATAATATAGAAATATATTTTAGTAGATAGCCAAAAAAAAAGCCTGTTCAGGTATATCGGCAGGGCGGGATTTAAGAGTAAGCTAAACTCCATTTGCCGCCCCGCTTTTTTTTTTTTTTTTTTTTTAAAAACATTCACACTTTTTTCTCATTCACACTCACACTCACACACACACTTCATACAGTCTTTTCGGCAACTCAGGCCATATAAGACTTTTTACGATATCCGTTATTAATAAATATACATATATGGGGTCCAGGCATTCTTATTTAAGCCATTTGGTATCCAATTGGCTTAAATAAAATCATCGACTGCCTGGGGTCCGAACCCGCGACGTTTGGTATACGAGGTTAGCACGCTAACCTCTACGCCATGCCCCGGGGCTCGCCCCCGCTTTAGTTAATATTTCCTTAATTCATTTGTTTTATATTACAAAGTTTTTTATACAATGTTTTATACGATAAATGCATGCTAAAATTCGCAAGGAAAATATTATTAGTGTCTGAAATACTTGATTTATTCTTGCTCACTGTTTGAAAATTTTATAGTTTTGAATTTCCCTCCCTGACTCCGCTTCTCCTGACTGAGCGTCTCGGGGTGCTAATTTTGGGACTTTCCAGCGGCCACAATTTTGAAGCTATCGACCTCAAATTTTTTAAAATTAAAGCTATTTAAAATATCTACAACTTATAGAAGCCCTTTTTTTGATTTTCGAAAAAATAAATTTTTTTTTTTAGATTAATCGCATTAAATAAATGATATTTAAAAAAAGGAGCTCTATAAGTTGTAGATAATTAAATTAGTAATCATTGTGTTAAAGAATAATTAATTTTTTGCTTTTAATTAATTAGCTGGAAAGTCTAGAATGAAATGGAAAAGATCCCTTGTATTCCTATGGAAAAAACTAACGCCATCTCTTGCCGCCTAGAGGAACTCGGTAGTCAAAAGCTTTCTAACGACTTTAACGCGCACCTTAACTACATAATGACTGGAGGAAGGCAGGAGAAGTTTTTGCATTAAAAACACTCAATAAACCTGATAGTAAATAGCGTCGTAATTTGATTCATATACAAACATATTTTTTTTTAATGTTTAAAATGCCCCCGTAGGTCCCGCACGGGTGGCCAAAGCAGTCCACCGGTTGGCCGAGTATCCATTTTTAGTCACTCGCCTGTCAGATCAGTCGAAACATGTCTCTTGTTCTAGGGGTCAGGGGTTCGTATCCACTTTCATACTACAAAAAAAAATATTTCAAATGAATTGGATACCATTCAATTGAAATAAATAGAGACGGTAGTTAATATTACGTTCCATTTATTTTAATTTCAAATAAATAAATACAGTGCAATAAAATAAAAAAGAGAAAATTATTTAGGGTATGTTTAAAACGAAGGAAATGTTTTAAGACAAACAATAAAATTGTTTATGACGACAAAACATCCCCCAAGGCGACATTAATTAATTAGGCCTATCTTCTTGTTTTAATCAATTGAATAGGGAGAGGGAAAGTCATCTCCTGGACAACAAACAGAAATTACTCTATTAAATGAATGGGTTTAAAGAAATTTTTATTAAGTTAGGCCTATTTATAAAAACTGGAGCCCTGATATATTGATAAAATTAGTATTTTAAAACTAGAAACCGACCGAACTTTCGGTTTCGGCCAGTTTCGTACAAAAATTCTGGTTTCGGCCTTGGTTTCGGTTTCGGCCAAAAACCAGCCGAAACATGAGTTTGAAAAGATGGGATGAGACTCGTACACTAAAAAAAAAAAGTTCGGGTGGTTTTGCAAAAGGGAAAAATGTGAATGTTTGAGGCACGAGAGAAAATTTACTAGAAAAAAATCTGGTACGACTGGCGCACAGTACCGTGCTTGTCACACCAGATTTTTGTGTGGACATGTATTTAGTTTCCGACAGTACGGATCATTTGATTTTGAAGATGTAAAATTTATATGTGAAAATATTTATATTTTGTTACCATGGCAACCATTTCTCCTATCTTTTCTATGGAGTACAAGAGTAAAGTGGTCTTCAGAAGATTTCAATGGCAAAATGAAAATACCGAGTATACATTTTAAAGAATATCTAAAAAATAACTCAAATATATAATTTCAACATCTTAGCTCTTTTGTTCTTGAAATATTTTGTTCACAGACAGACACACCCACCCACCCACAGACAGATGTCGCGAAAACCACTTTTTTGGATTCAGGGGACTTCAAAACGTGTATATCCATCAAAATGAAGTCTGTCTCTCTGTGTGTGTGAACAAAATATCTCAAGTAAGAAAAGAGCTATGAAGTTGAAATTGTATATTTAAGTTAGGCACCCTCATGGGACGTGACACAAAGCTTTAGAACAAAATCGACCAAAGAGTACTATTACTCTATAGGTGCACTTTTTCAGTTTTTTTTCGATTTTCTCTAAATTCGCTACAACGATTTTGATTAAAATTCAAAAATCAATTATTTTTTAGATTCTCTTTAAAATGTATATTCTCATTTTGTCATTGAAATCTTCTGAAGACTACTTTACTCTTGTACTCCATAGAAAAGATAAGAGAAATGGTTGCCATGGTAACAAAATATAAATATTTTCCCATACTTATCAAGAGTCGCGGGAGCGACTCGTCGCCGAGCATAAATTTTACATCTTGAAAATTGAATGTACCGTACTAAATATATTTCGACACGAAAAATCTGGCGTGACAAGCCCAGAACACAACTTTCGATTACAAGAGAAGAAGGGAAGAGAAAGTTGTGTCTGTGCGACCAGTCACACCAGATTTTTCAAAGATAGTGTTGGGTTAAATTTTACCAAAGTTTTTTTTTTTTAATTATAATTTATTTAATAAACATCAAGCTTTTTTTATTAAAAGAATCAATTAACCTTTTTTTTTATCTTCGATGAAATTCGCTTCTCTCTCGTTATTTATTTATTTATTTAATAACTTTAAAATATTAGGACATGATAAAATAAAACGTTTGGTAGGGGGGTGGGGGGGGAAGTTTTGCAAAGTATTTAGTATATGGTTATATATTTTAAGATAGAAAAACCCATTTAGCAGGGGATATAATAGAATCGGACTCCGAGAGCCATTCATGCATCTCCTCCTCTCCTTTCCTCTTTCGTTCGTTCGTTCGTAACAACAGAGCAGGCTGAGGGGGAGTCATTAAAAAAAAAACTCAATAAACCTGTCGGCATACATGTTCTGAATAAATTAACTTCGAATTTGTTAATTGCTTAACTTCACTTGCAAACATATTTTTAAAAAAATGTTTAAAAAATATTAAAGGTTAATAATCAATTTATGTATATTAAAAAAAAAAAAATAGGTGGAAAAATAGGTGGATAAACTTTCCCAGAAAAAGGTTTTTTAAATGTAATCCGTTTATTTGTTCATTTTCTTACCTAAATTTGTTTGTGTCTTTTGATCCTGCCAATCGAAATTGTATCTATACAATACTAGGCGAAAAAACAATCTTATTTAGCAAGTTCGTATAATTGATGATACAATAATAAATATATATTTGTTTTATTCTTTTTATTTGATCGATCAAAATTCAAGATATGATGCAAACATTTCATCGATTTAAACTTCTTGGGGGGACTCTTGTGGGCAGTGAATGGTGTAAATAAAAGAAAGTTTTATACTAGTGAAAATTTTTGATAAAATCAATTTTAGTATCCTATA
Source organism: Euborellia annulipes (assembly GCA_023213315.1). NCBI lineage: Eukaryota > Metazoa > Arthropoda > Insecta > Dermaptera > Anisolabididae > Euborellia > Euborellia annulipes. Next base: position 8,580 of record JAKCPI010011539.1, on the reverse strand, counting down.
TTGTGCTTGGTACCTCTATAACATTGTATTTAAACTCTTCTTCGCGTTGTGAACCAATAAATTGGGTTCCCCATGGGGTCCCAAAAAGACAATTTTTTTTTTTTTTTTTTTTTTTTTTTTTAAACATTCACACTTTTTTCTCATTCACACTCACACTCATACACACATTCATACAGTCTTTTCGGCAACTTAGGCCATTTAAGACTTTGACGATAACCGTTGTAATATAATATTATCTATTATGGGTTCAGGCATTTCTATTTAAGCCATCTGGTATCCAAATGAAAGACAATTTTGAAAATCAATTTTTATATAACCTAGAAGAAGACACATTTTTTAAGAATTGCAAACGCTTTGGATTTTGAAAATTCGAAGCAAATAAACGAAGATGAACATTGGGAACTAGAAGAAAATCCAGTAGCAGTGGAAGAGATGCAAGGCCTTCCTTCAATGAAAAGAAAAAAATGAAGACAACGCAACTGCGAGTGAACTGAAAATTTTAAAAAATGATGGTCAGTCACATAATCATCATCATCATCATAACCATGTCACTTCCCAACCCTCTAATAATCTACCAAATGATTCACATTCCCCCACAAATTATTCTCAACAGGGTCATTTCTCACAAATAGAAAATAATATATCTTCTCAAAGTTCAAATAATAACCAGGTGGATATGTCGAATAATTTTGTTGAAAATAGTTATGCTAAATTATGTTCAGCAAATAGGTATAATGCAGAGGATATTGGTCCTTATTCTATTTTCGTCGAAAGTTTTAATAAAAAAATCAATGTACATGCTATTTCAATAGGGAAATTAATTAGAGAAAATTTTTTCTCTCTCTATAAAGCAATCTCGAATATTCACTCAATTGATAGAAAAAAGGTTAAGATCATTATAAATTCTATGCAGGAAGCTAATATGCTTATCGAGGCCGAATTCTGGTCAAAAAATAATCTTCACTGTTATATACCGAATTTTAAATTATACAAACAGGGGGTTATTCGAAATATTGAATATTCTGTGACTGAAGATGACATAATAAATTTTTCAACCTCCAATCTTAAAGTGATAAAAGCGAAGTGAAAAAGGAAAAAATGAAGAATGAATTGCTGACTAACCAGACGCTCTGGGAGAGATGGCCAATTGTGAATGTTAAATTTTGTTATTTTTAAGTTTAATCCTATTAGAAATTATTAGATTTTTTATTAAATAACCTATAGTTTTTAAAAGTTTGAATAATAATAATAATTACGATCTACATAAATATAGTTTTATTTTAACTGGGTCTTGAAAAAAACTATGGCCAACTACCCCGGACTTACCCTATACAAACAAAGGAACATTGATCGATTAATAGTATAAGATATGGTAAAGTTAATGTGTAGGAATGCAAAACTGTTTATCAAAAAAAAAATAATAATAATAAAAAATAAACTTCGATTTGGACTGTATTTCTCGATGTCTCCCACTCGGGTCTTGAATAAAATAACACCAATTTAAAACTATATGATCATATTTATTATAAAACTGTATATACACATATAAAAACGTATGAACAACAAATGCCGAAGGCAACCCGAAAAAGCAAGAGGACTCCTTGGTCCACGAAATATTGCAGGGCTTGCCACGGTAATCCGATGAGATCCAGTACTGATCAGGTAAGGAACTAGTAAGTAACTAGTAATGGCCGCGCGTTTCGGCCCGCGGGCAGTGGCGAGGGCGCTCGTAGCAGCGGCGCAGGTGAGAACTCCCACACGACTCTGTCGTGGTTAACGAGATTGACATTCTCATGTCAACACACTCCCCCGCCTGCAGAGCTATGAAACAATCAAACAAACAAGAAAAATGTTTGGGAAAGGACACTAGGAACGGCGAAGGCTAAAGAGCAGAACAATTCCGTTCTTAGTGTGGAACGTTGTGGAATACAATCGAAAGGATTGTTTTCCAACAATTGACTGCATGAGCGAAATGCCAGCTCTATGCATCGAAATCTGCGCTCAAGACTGCAGTCTATGAGGCAGCGAACAAAACAAAAAAAGAAAGAAAAAAGGTATATATATGGAACTTCTCATATATATAGACAAAATAGAATAAAACATTAAAAACAATTATTAAAATAAAATTATTCCCAGTCTGGCTTTGGTAAGAGGGCGATTTTTGTAATATTTCTCTCAATTTCTCCTTGAGAGGTCTTGATTTTTACAAAACGCACTCTACCATCTGCACCAGGGAAGACTTCAATAATGCGCCCCAATTTGTAGGACATGGGGGGAGTATTTGGATCTAAAATAAAAACTAAATCACCTTCCTCAATATTTTTACTCGCAGAGGTCCACTTTTGCCTCTTATTAAGAGTGACCAAATACTCTTTCACCCATTGACTCCAAATAGCTTCCCGGTACGCCATAATCCTTTTCCATCTATCTAAGCGATTGAAATTTATATTATAAAAATTTTCTATAGGTGGGCAAGAGGTGCTATCACCAATCAAAAAGTGAAATGGAGTGAGAGCGCCAAAACAATCTGGAGCATCTGACACTGGGGTCAACGGGCGAGAATTTAAAATCGCTTCACATTGGGTTAATAAGGTGGTAAATTCTTCAAATGTCATTGCAGTTTTTCCAGCGACTCTTTTTAAATGAAATTTCATTGAACGTATTGCCCGTTCCCACAAACCTCCTGCATGAGGGTTGTATGGAGTCAGGAAATTCCATTTAACACCACGATCGTTGATCGTTGACAATGCTCTACTTTCCATCTCGCTTAGATTTTCACAGGCAGATCTTAATTCACGGTCGGCCCCTTGAAAAGTTGTTCCTCGATCAGAATACATTTGCAATGGAGTTCCTCTACGACTAGCGAAACGATTGAAGGCTGCTAGAAAACAAGCACTAGTTAAAGAAGAAACAACCTCCAAATGGACAGCCTTCGTCGCCATGCACACAAAGAGAGCAATGTACCCCTTGTGGGCCTGCCGACGACGACCGATCATCTCCTTGAGAATGAACGGACCCGCATAATCCACCCCAGTAGCAGAGAAAGGACGAGATGGAGTTACTCTGGATGGGGGTAAGGGTGCCATTATCTGATCTTCAGGACTAACCGAAAAACGCGCACAAACAACGCAGGAATTTATAATTTTTCTTATTAAATTTCGCGCTCGAGATAGGAAAAATTTTCTTCTTAAAATCGATAAAATATGTTTTACTCCAGCATGGAAAAATTTTAAATGTAAATATTTAATATATAATTTTGTTACATGGTGATGATAAGGTAAAATAATCGGATGTTTTAAATCTCTTGGAAATGGACCTCTTTGTAATCTACCTCCTACACGTAATAAGTTTTCTTCATCGATGAAGGGGTCCAAAAAGCGCAAAGGGCTTGATTTTGGGATTGTATCTCCTGACTTCAAAATCAATCGCTCATTTGGAAATCCTTCCTCTTGTATTACTCGAAGACAGTGAAGTTCCGCCTGAGTAATTTCTTCTGGTGAAATGAGACCCTTGGCTCGTCTTTCCTTGGGAAATTTCCAACGAAGTATACGAGCCACTCCTTTCAATAGATGCATCCATGTCGAGAAGCTTGAGAACAGAGAAGATAATTTTGGTTGGAGGGTGTACGTACTTTTTCTCTCTTCTTCCAGTGCCTCCATCGACAAAGGGATATAATCTATATTTGAAAAATGTTCTTCGAGAGGGCCAGAAAACCAAGTGGTGTTAGCAAGAAACTTATCCACTGAAGTAGGACGTGTAGCCAAATCCGCTGGATTCGCTGAACCCGGAATATGTCCCCAAACCGCCTCAGGGAGAGAGGTCTGGATCTCTGCCACTCTGTTGGCGACAAAAACGTTCCAGCGGGTAGGCGTAGACTGGATCCAATTTAAAGCTATAGTTGAATCAGATAAACAAATAATTTTTAAAAGTGGTTCAGAAAAAGATTTTTTAATTAAGGCGATTAAATTTGCCAGTAGCGCCAAGGCACAAAGCTCTAAACGTGGCAATGAAATGGTTTTAAGTGGAGCCACTCTTCCTCGTGCCGCTATCAGCGTCGATCGGAGTAAATGTCCATCTTCATCAAAGGAGAGAAGATACACCACAGCACAATAGGCCTGAGGAGAGGAATCTGCGCATCCTAACAGCCCGAACTTGTGAGTATCTTCAGTCGACGCAAACCGAGGAATTTTCAAAGTATTTAAAAGATGTAGATCCTGACAAATGAGTCGCCATTTAATTAAAATTGAATCAGGTAAGTTATCATCCCATGATAAATTTAAATTCCAGGCTTCTTGAAATAAAACTTTTAATGTAAGTGTAATTGGCAAAATATAACCACAGGGGTCATAAAACTTTGCTATCTCTTTTAACAAATTACGCTTTGTTTTTATAAAAGGCAGAGGAGAAAATATATCCATTTTAAAAATATCCTTATTAGGATCCCAATGGATTCCTAATGTTAAAGCAGGTTCTCCTTCTGGATTAGAAATTATTTTAATTTCCTTAGAATCTACTTTTAAAATTTTAAGCAACTCTTCTGAGTTTGAAGCCCATTTGCTTAAACTAAAATTTCCTCTCCTTAATAAATTTTTAATCTCATTAATTAAAATCTCAGCTTCCGCAATAGTAGAAAAACTTAATAAAAGGTCATCAATATATATGTTTTTGTTTAAAAAATAAATTGCCTTCTCTGAGAACTCTTTACTCTCTAACTCTAATAATTTTTTAATAGTATAAAGAGCTTGAAAGGGCGCGGATTTAGTTCCAAATACTAATGTATTCAAACTGTAACATTGAATAGGATGAGATTCTTCTTCACGCCAGAAAATTCTTAAAAAATTCCTTGACTCTTTATTCAATTCAATACAGCGATAAAATTTTACTAAATCGGCCGTTAAAGCAATTTTAAAAAAGCCGAAATGAAACCAGTAAATTTCTTATATCGTTTTGTAGAGGTGGTCCATTCATTAAAATATCATTAAGTGAAATTTTATTAGAAGTTTGTCCCGAACAATTAAAGACAACACGGATCTTGTTCGAATTATCACGATTTTTAAAGACACCATGATGAGACAAATAACAAGAGTTAGAGGAGTAATAATTAATATTTTCTTCTATTTGACTCATGTGATTTAAACTTTTATATTCACACATGAAGTCAACATAAGCCTTTTTAAAAGATGGATTATTTTTAAAACGTTTTTCTAGAGATAAGAAATTTCTTAACGCAATATGTCTTGATGCTCCTAATTTTGAAGCCTTTTCTTGAAATGGTAATGCAAGAGAAAACGTTCCAGAATCTAAGCGTTTATATGTCGCTTCAAAATGTCTAATCGCTGGATGATTTTTAATTAAATTTTCCGAAGAGACATTAGAAATTTCCCAAAAACGCTCGATTTGCATAGCAGTTGGATTGCTGAGGCTACTTGACTGACACGCGCATGCGTAGTAAGCCGAGGAAGCCGTCATTGCTGAGGTGGGGGATGAGCTTGTGCTTGTCTCCTCACATTCAACATCTTGCATATTAATTAAAATAAATCCCAATGCAGTATTTATAGCTGCAACTGCTCCTAATTCCGTTAAAATAGGTGGTTTAATAATTTTAGCAAAAATACTTGCAGATAAAATTACTTCTATGGGACCTGGATACCACACTTTCTCATCAGCTAATAATAAGGATTGATAGGGTTTTCTCAATGCTACTGGTGTTTGCATACGAGGGGTGTCTAATAGAAGATTAGGCAAAACAATAGCTGAAGTTGTGAAAATTGGTTGAGGGCTCAACCTTGAACAAAATGATAATGATACCTGTTCTGACGACGAAATAGGTTCTTTGCCTAAGGGCGATACTGACGTGAAAATTGAACGTCTCGGAAGACGCAGACGATCCGCCAGTTCACTCGTAACAATGGAGATCTCCGAGCCGCTATCGACAAGACCTCGACAGAGATGATACCGCCCTTCTGCATCCATTATTCGAATTTGAACTGTCGGAAGAACAGGATAATAATTAAAAACTGTTTTATCTTTAATTGATAAATTACAAGCAATTGATGATTGAGCACTGCACAAGGATAAATGATGGCGCTCATTGCATTTTGTACAAGGGGGAGCTAAACAACCTTTGACTTCATGATTTTTTCCAAAGCAAAGAGAGCACAATTTAAATTCTTTGATCTTTTTTAATTTGTCAGCAAGAGGTAAAGATTTATATTTAAAACAATTTGATAAAAAATGTCTTTCATGACAAAGGTAACATTGAATACCAAACCTTCCCTTTTGAAATTCTGAAGAAGTCGGCTTTGAGACCGAAACGGCAAATGCTTTTCGATCAGCGGGTTGAGAAACCTTCTTGACGACATCTTTCTTCCCAGAGGATGTCCCTGAAGGAAGTCCCTGCTGAGATGAGGCTACCTTATACAAAAAATTAAAAAGAGAATCAATAGTTGGTACCTCTTGGTTCTCATCCTCAAGCGACAAAAGCCATTGTCGAGCAGAGGTTTTATCTATTTTTCTCAACAAAAGGCGTGAAATATAAACATTACTATCATTATAAAAATGGCCCATGGTCTTAAGCTGTGAGACTATCTGTTTAAATGAATCTAATAATTCTAACAATATAGAACCATTTGAGGATGTCATTTGAGGGTAATCATACAATTTGTCAAGCAAGGCATAAATAATCCGCCTTGTTGACTCAAACCTGGATTTTAATAATTGCCAAGCCAGCGGGTAATTTTCATCCGTGATGGAAAATGATGACACAATCTTGGCTGCTGGCCCCTTAAGACAGGCCACCAGATATGACAGCTTCTGGGCTGGAGAAATGTTGTTGTTCAAATGGACGCTAGCCCGGAAGAGATCATGAAATTGTGTCCATTGCATGATGTCACCTGAAAACTCAGGAGGATTAAGTTTAGGCAAGCGAATGACATTCTGAGGAATACGGTTATTATCATTGTTATTATCATTATTGTTCAAAACAGGTGGATCACTTTTAGGTTTATTAATAAACGATAACTTATCTCGTAAATGAGTAGTAATCATGTCCAGGTCGTTCAACAAACCCATCACGTGAGAACTTGCTGTCTGGAGTTGAGAACTTGGTTCATCACCTCCCATTTCTTCTCCGGTTTGTATTATCCGAGGCATAAGTTGCAACACATTTTTCCTTTGTTCACTAACAAGTTCAATATAATAGTTCAAATTAGTTGCACTTAATTCTCCTGTGGTTTTGTGTTTTAAACGAGAGACCTCAAACGAAAATGCGCCTAACTCGCGGCTAATAGCGCTCCAACTCATGTTGAAAAATATTTGACAGTTCAAATGTAAATAAAAAACAAACACATGCTAGCTGGTCGCGATTTAACTCGCACAGAGCCACTGCGCATCACTGATACGCACCAGTCCGAAACAAACAAAAAAAGAGCGAGGCTATGTTTGAGGCTATATTTTTTACAAAACCACGCGATTTTGGACTTTGAACCGAAGCCAAGTTCAACGCACAAAAAACCAAAAAATCCATAAAAATCACAAAAATAGAGTTCACAAATCCGTTTCGAACGGACCAAAAAGTCCCGTGTAGGAATGCGAAACTGTTTATCAAAAAAAAAATAATAATAATAAAAAATAAACTTCGATTTGGACTGTATTTCTCGATGTCTCCCACTCGGGTCTTGAATAAAATAACACCAATTTAAAACTATATGATCATATTTATTATAAAACTGTATATACACATATAAAAACGTATGAACAACAAATGCCGAAGGCAACCCGAAAAAGCAAGAGGACTCCTTGGTCCACGAAATATTGCAGGGCTTGCCACGGTAATCCGATGAGATCCAGTACTGATCAGGTAAGGAACTAGTAAGTAACTAGTAATGGCCGCGCGTTTCGGCCCGCGGGCAGTGGCGAGGCGCTCGTAGCAGCGGCGCAGGTGAGAACTCCCACGACTCTGTCGTGGTTAACGAAGTTGACATATATATATATATATATAATTAACTCTATGCTCCGATTTAAAGTAATTATCTTTTTTTGGCTACCAATCAAATGGAATAAATAGAGAATGAAAAAAATGGCTTCCGATGCCGAAAAAGATTAAATAAAAAAATTTTAAAAATAACACACATTTTTCAACAATGAAATAAGGATAAGAGATATATTTCCTATCAATCCTTATATTTATCTATTATTAAAACAAAATTATTGGGATTTTTTTATTTCGGGTTTTTTTTCTTTTTCTATCCCTTGGGGTTATATATTGACACTCACAGCGCTGGTGCCATTCTATTGAACTCTAACTTCCTTCCTCAATACCATATCTATCTCTCCAAATACCCCATTCTTTAAGTCAATAAAATGTGTTTTCGATAATACGTTTCATTATTTGAATAAAACTTATTATTTTTTTTTTTTTTTTTTTTTATGAATTTATTCAAGTTGAAAAGAAAACGGAAATTCATTATTTATTTAAATAAGTTTGAATGAAATAATAAATTAAAATATCCCAATAATAATCGAATGATATGATTTCACATTTAAATAAAATATATACAGTGATATAATTGTGACCGTCCA